>CAJNIZ010011169.1:0-11294 GCA_905231905.1 Symbiodinium pilosum | reverse complement strand
ACCACTACGACCACCACAACCACCACAACGACCACAACCACCACTACCACCACGACCACCACAACAACCACCACGACTACCACCACCACCACCACCACCACCACCACCACCACCACTACAACAAGTGCAGCAGCAGTAGCTAAAGATTCGTTCGTAAGTAATGCATGTAATCAACATAGGAGGGGCAGTATTGATAGCAAGAACGGAAACAAGCGCGTCGTCAGCAATATTGGTCTTCGTAGCAACGAGGCCTTATCAGAGTGACAGGTTACCACGGCAGACAAGTGATGTCGGCAATGGCAACAGTAAGGCTAGTAATGTGAGTACAGTAGTACTCACAGCAACCGTCGGCATTGCCGTAGTGACAACAATCACAGATATGCATATTCTGCATGGTGATCATGGCTGTGGTGAGACCCGTTGAGACCTAGTCATGTAAGTAGTAGCAAAATTTTGTTAGAACTGCACTTTACAATAAACCCAGCGTCTGTTCTAGCCTATCTTTAAACATGTTAAGAGTGTACTGCAACAGGAACGAATTGTAAGAACAGCAACCAAAGCCAGAGCAAGAACAGAACAAGTGTTTTAAACAAGAATAACATTTGTAAGAAAACAGTACGAATCGTGAGAACGCAAGAATGGTACACAAACAACTGTACCCAAAGCACCAAATGCTGGATTGGGTCTGAACGGGATCGGCCAGTCGGGTCCGATTCGCCGCTGGTTTTGCCCTGCCATTATGGCATCTCGACGCACTGGAAGCGAGAAAAGGCAGACAATTAAACTACCGTGCAGCGCAGCACCCGCCCCCAAGGTGGCCCACGTCAAGTTTCCATTTCTGCTTTGAGATAATCTCTTTCTTCAAGAAGTGTACCCTGTACAAATTTTACTCGCTCCTCCAGGACCTTAAGCTGGAGGCCCCAGACGGCAAATGGTATCCTCCGCAGAACTACCATGGCATGGCCCTGTAGCGTCTAAGCCCCTCGTGAAACCGCCACCAAGTGCCTGTATGGGTTCCATGTTAGTTTGGTTGTGAGGGTAGACAGATGGATTGGCAGCTAGGTGATTTCTGCCTTTGCATTTCGCAGCACGTTTCTGAAGACGAGGCCTCAGCCTTGATTCACAGGCCCTGGTCTTCTGCCCGCTCCTACAGTACTCACTGATACGCACGCCTTGGTTCGGGCTTGTGGAAACGTTTTGGAATTGGTTTGTGAAGACGGAGTAGCCTTCTCATCGAAAGCTGGTGCCACAACACAGGCTTGGCAGTCATGAAACTATGTTAGGTTTTTCTTCAAATTTGTGCTGTTTTGTTCATTTTCGCACGCAGAGAGAGATTAAGAATGGATTGAAAGGTCGCGGGAGATTGGCCCCTTCTGCTAGGAATGAGCTTATCATTGGGGTCCTGTTTGTCTGAAGCCTTGCGAGTTTCAGGTGCTTGGGGCTCCCATGACTGTCCAACATGTTTGCTCACATGCTGAGATCGAGGCTCCCGCACAGACACTGCTATCACGATTGCACACGACATCCTAGAACTGGTAGTCAGTTGAGACTAGCCCAAAGCCCTCCTTACTGTGTCAATCCCCCTTTGTAGGTATTAGGATTTCGACGCAAAACCTCACAATTCAGCAGTCAGCATGTTCCGCAAGCCTGGGCTCTAGGAGAAGATGTCTCCTTCAGTTGTCGGAGACAAGCGTCTGTTTCAAAGCTTCCGTCCAGACAGATTTCATTAAACAGTTGGCATACAGTATTGCAAATACGGCCAACTCCATGTCCAGTACTTCACGCATTCCTGAAACAGGTGAGCTCAGAAGCCGCATAGCTGCGCACCGAAGTGTGGGCGCGGCAGTGGCTTTTTTAGTCCAATCGCAATGGCGGAGCAGTCACGGGCTGTGGCGTTGATGATGGCAGTCGTGGCGCTGGCGGTGGTGGGGGCAGTCACAGAGAAGGTGGGCCCGCAACCCATCACCCATGTCGCCACGACGGATATCACCGACATGATGAACCCGGGGCCGGATCGGCGCATGGAACTTCCAGGCTTCGATCCGGAGTTCGTCGATTTCCCCCACTATATCATCCGCATCACTGAAAGGAGCCTTGGAACCACCGAGTTGATTTTGGGGAATTGTGACCCACATGAAATCTACCCAACATTCTGGGCCTAATTTGGGAGACCAGATCAAGGAACAGCTCGCCAGTAGGTCTGCAAACATGCATCATGCCAGTCCAGAAGGGTCGCTGTGATTCAGTAAGGAAAACTTACCCAAGCCCAAATGCAATACCTTGGACCTTGTATATAGAAACCTAGAATAGTTTTGGTGGGTATTCACAACTTGGGGGCTTGTAAAACCCGAAATACAACCTTTGTTGCTGCGATGCTGGGCCGGTGGGCCCTAGACACAACAATGGTCTTGAACTTTTTGTGGCGGTATCAGAGGATTTGAGCAGGATCCCCATAGAGGACTAGGATTTTTGCCTCATAGCCTTACTGCTTGCCAAGTGTGCCGCCCTCAGCTACCCTTAGCTCAACCCCAAGCCCCGCAAGATATTCTGAAAGGCTCATGGCGGGTCTACTGCTGCGCTACTGTACACAAGTTTGACCCTCTCCAAAGTTTCCAGCAAGACCTTAGCTATGCAGATTGCAAAGCCGCCTCTTTTGGAGAGCAGAAATGGATAATGGCTTCTATTGTTTTCCAAGGCCTTTTTTTTGTTGTACTGCCACAAATTCGTTCACTCATCTAGTATGAACTCAATCAGAACCCTCGGAATTCAAGTGCTATCTCAGCCTCTCAAACTCGAGCCCAAAACCCGCACATCCTCAAACCCTCCCCA
Source organism: Symbiodinium pilosum (assembly GCA_905231905.1). Classification (NCBI taxonomy): domain Eukaryota; class Dinophyceae; order Suessiales; family Symbiodiniaceae; genus Symbiodinium; species Symbiodinium pilosum. The sequence continues at coordinate 8,465 of CAJNIZ010011169.1, read as the reverse complement.
ATTACAAATCCTGGAACAGGGTTATGTCAGTCAGTTTAGTTTCCGGAAGGGTCCAGGCATGTACACTCATAGAAAGTACCCCGAAGTGAACACATGGCACCTCGGCAAGGATTTGGCATCATCGTGAGGTCGAGCTGTGTCTTGAGTACTACGGCGGCGAGGCTGCGATCCACACGCTGGCGGGTGACATCACAGGTGCCCAGACGGTCGTTGACAACACCTATGCGACGCTTCCTGGCTGCTGTTGAAAGTGCTGGCTCATTCCTGCCATACACGCATAGAAAGACTTCTATGGGAGTCATCCTGCTTTCTGTTGTAGACCTCATTAGCTGTCGTATGCGGAGCTTCCAGCAGCTCATTTGAATCTTTGGTTCTATGCAGATGATAACAAGTCGTGATTTCAGGTGTCTGAGGCTATTCTTCACCAGCGTTGTCAGCTTAAAGGCGCTTTGACAAAGTTCTTCCAGGACTCAACACGAGCAATGCTGGGTCTGTCCATGTTCCCTCACATAGGCTGCAGAAGACCAGCTTATTCTGGAAAGTCCTCAGTGTTGTTCATGTTTCTGCCTGTATGCGTGTATTCTGTGTTTATGGGTTTTCGATTTGTAGAGGGAGGTTCGTAGTGAGCCTAGTGCTTGCTGACCTGCTGGAGAAGGAGAGTGTCTGTCACAAAGCTTGCTTGATAGATGAGTTTGATGATGTGCACGAAGAAGAATGACCGATGCAAGTCATTCCCTGCTTCAAGCTTTTGGTCATATAAGACTCACATCTTTTTGCCAAGGCTCGGCTACAATACGTCTTATCTAGGACTAGTGCGGGAGCAGGGTGAGAGTCTCAGGCTCAAAGCCTTCCCCGACCGTCGCCTGGAAGCCGACAATGTCGTCTGGTCAAAGGACGGCGACACCTTCTACTCCTCGCACTTGCTCTTCGGCTGATCTCATCCAGGGGGGGGTCAAAGCTATCCCTGAAGGGCTTCGTATCGCAGAGTAGAGTCTGACTAGAGAAGCTTGGCTTTGTCAATGTTTAAGGGGTTGAAGCGACAAGGTTCCGCTTCTGCTTTCAAGTTTCAAGGACTAAACAAATTTGCCAAAGTCACAACCAAAAGGCAAATCCACCTTTTTCACACAGTCTTTCCTTTGGGAGCTGAGGTTGCCCATTCGTCCTGTCTGAGGGCGGGGCACCCCAAAGCTTCCAAGTCTGTGAAGGCAGACAACGGAAAACGACAGTGAACCTCTCCCCAAAGGTCCAAGACTTGCGCTGACCATTGTCAAAACGTACACCCTGAACACTATCCAACACTAGGCCCCAGCAGCCAGTGAGGGCTCTCTGAGAAGTCCCGGGCCCTACGGAGGTTACTTAGGCTTCCTAAACCCCAAATCCTCAAGACGAGTGTTGAGCCACGCAGGATGGTAAAAAGGCTGGGGTGTGGCTAAGGATCACTTCCAAGATGACAAACCTTGGTGACAGTGAGTTCGGGCCTGCTACCGGCAAGGCCGTACGTGTCTTGACGGTGGCTGACTGCGCCTGCTTCGAGAGCCATGGCGTTCAAACATGGTTCATGTTGTTTCTGCAGGTTTTCTATTCTTTTGTTTAGACCGTTGGTTTTGGTTTGGGTGCATGTTCTAGGCTCTAGGTTGTATCATTGGGAACCCTCCAAGTTTGGAGAGCTCTCTTAAGAACGCGCATTTTCATACAGGGTGACATTCTGTGAGACATCTTGGCCAATCTTGCTGGGGTGCGCACGTTTCCTTGCACAACCTGAAATTTGGCCTACGAATCTAAACCCGGACTCTTACAGCGTCAGAAGAGGGCGTTGAGATGCGACAAAGCTGGGCATGGAATCAAACTTGCTAGGCTGGTTTGCTCGGCTCGACATAGATTACCTCTTGTAGCGTGTCAATCTAAGAGTTCTCTAGATTAAAGCTTTTGAAAACGGTTCACGAAGAGCAAGGAACAGGATCATAGAGGAGTGGCTGGTGCGCGACAACATGGGCCTGGTTCAGCAACTGGGCCTTGACCCGGATGCAGTGGCTCTTAAGCAGGCCGAGGCAGACCAAAAAAAGGGCTTCTCTCTCCCAGACTTTCATGCGAAGCTTAGAGGCGCAAAGCCAGCAAGAATTTCGTCTTTTGGCGAACGCAGGGGACCGAAGAAGTGCGTTTTTCTTGACCAGTTTTGTGGTAGGCAGTTGTTCAAATAAACACTTTGAAAGAGCCTTGTGTGGCTTTGTATGCCCTTCATCTGACCACCAACAACCCGCTTCGACCAGTGGTGGTAACCTTAGGCGGGGTCCCGAATATGCGCGTCGCTCAAAACTTCCCCCATGCAACCTCTAGGGACTCTAGTGAGGACCCCATGAACCCCTTACAATTGGTGCATCTATGCATTTGCTTATTTATCTGTTTACATTACGCATGTTCATGTCCACAGCGTCCCGCCATGCCTGCGAGAAATTCCCGAGGATCAACCCACAATGGTATTTTCAGAAACCTCCCAATCAAGGCCTTACTTCATAATAGCCAGCATGTCCTTGCTGACGCTTCTTTCAACCCTGCCTAAATCCACAAATGCCCTAGCAACCTTCCAGGCCATTGAGGAAGCAAATGGCAAACACCAGACGCCAACTATTAGGACCCATACTCAAAGAAGCTTCCCTAAAACCCCTGATTCCTGAAGTCCATGTCTCCCCCCAGGAATGCACGTGCCGCCATCGACACTGCGCCGCTTGTCGCGCTTGAGGCCCGGGCGTCTTCGGAGAGCGCGGCAGTCAAAGCACCTTGGATGCAACACCCCAAATGCACACTTAACTGGACCTTGAGCCCTCGTGTCCTTGCATCAGCGATCTCAGCGGCTTGGAGCCCAACTTAATGAGCCTACGTGGTATTCTAGGCGCTTTGTACTTGATATGAAGCTTGAACAAGCAAACACAGCATTATCCTTTGGTCCTTGCAGTATTTCGAAGATGTGCAGGCCAGGCGCTTACGTAAAGGACAACGGGATGATTCAGATCCCTCACCTGAGACTTATTGGGGGCAAAGACATTGTGCAACACATAAGAACCTCAGCAAATGCCAACAGGATCCTCTAGTCATCCTAAAGCCAAAGTACAGCATTCCTCAAGCATACCGCTGTCCGGCTTACTACGACTCCGATATCACCATCTTGGCGCATCATACAATCGTCGAGGGGTGATTCGACACCTCATGAATGCGAGTATGTAGTGTGAATACCTCAGTAGGTGGGAACCCCTTTGTAACATGCTCGTATATCCGAGCTTTCATAAAAGCCCCACACCTGGATAAGGACTGCTAAGACTTGCTGAGGCTTGTTCAGGCCTTGCTATCCTCATTTCGGGTGGGTGCTGGTTTGAACGGTGTTCTGGGATGAATTTCTAGGAAGCTTACGCAAATGACTCCTCAGCAAGCCTGTCGCGCCTCTTGAATAATGAGCCTTTAAGGTCTTGGTGTTTCAGAACCTTGTTGTTTAGCGTCATCAGGCCCAGCGATATTCCCATGCAACGCCTTGAGGTCAAGGGATGTCAAGCCAAGACCATCTTGGCTTACTGTGGGGTTTCCCTGGGATTTGAAAGGTAGGGCTTGCTAAAAATGAGTGTCAATATACTGAGTGCCTCCCATGTTCCCTATGGTAGGCTCGTAGGACGAAACGCCTTGTATCTAATAACACATTCCATTTGTCAAGAAGGCGGCCCGATTCTGAGATCTTCAGGTCTTGGTTGCAGCTCTTAATAAGATCTGGAACCTCCGGTCTTTGGAGGGCCTCGACGAGATCTACGACTACCGGGTTTCTTGGCTGCTGACAGACTTCGTTGGTCTAGGGCTTAGAGTTTATGGGATACGGTGCTCAACGCAAGAAACCTTACTTGCGGCGAGCGAGACTCTTAACTCTTATAACTTAGCCTACGACCCGTAGAGCCAAACCAGGACAACACGGGTAGCAAGATCTTATGCCTTACCAGGTAGCTTGGGCTTTTTAGCAGCCCAGGTCTCGGCGCACGTGCCTGGCGCTCGGGATCTCTATGGGCACGATCAGCTCGCAAATTTCTTCCGCCCGGTGCTGGGGGCTCTTAACAGCACCGAGCCAGCACAGTCTTAACCTGTCTCACTTTACGTGGTTCCAGAATTGAGTAGAACTGGCACACACATGTTCCAAAAGCGCACTTGTTCTGGTGAACCCCAAAACTCTAAAAGCCAGGTACACGCCTTCAAGTACAGCACATCGCAGAGATCCCATATTTGGGTGAGGCCCGTGACGTCGCCATACGTTGGGCCGTCTCGGGGGTTCATGAGACCGATGGGCTTTATGGTGCCTCCACAGGGCTGCCGGTTTCTCGGAGAGATTGGAAACTAATTAAACCTTTAGCGGTGAAGTCCCAGCAAGTGCCCCAATGAGATCATAGTATCATACTCCATGCAAAAGAGTGGGTGTGGAATAGCGTATGATGCACTGTGGGTTAGGGTTCGCATCCCGGAAATAGAGTTCATCCAAGGTGTATATTATGGGTGTTACGCAAGCGCGCGTCATGAACGGTCGGATCCGCGAGGAGTGGACCGTTTGGGACGACATCGCTATACGACGGCAGGTTGCGTACAAAAGGCTGAGTGTTGAGGCACGCACCATCCGAGCCTAAACAGTCAGCCTAGCTCCCATGATGATGGTGCCGGTGTCATGTTGTAAACCAAGAGGTTGGCTGAGTCAACTATAGAAGACAACCTTCAATGGTTCAGCTAAAGATAATAAGGCATCAAATTAGCCCACAAAGTTCATTCCGTTCGCACCGGACCTTTGGAGGGCCTTGGTGCTACCCACCATCATTCGTGGGACCATGAAGCCTCTGTATGCCGGCCTCACTGGAACAGGTGAGGAAGTCTTTTTGAACACTTTTGAGGCTATCCAACCGGCAATTAATTCAGTTTATCTTCCTGCACAGTACATGGGCGCGTTCACATTTAACGGGGCTTGTTGGTGCCATGCAGACGGTGTGTAAGTGCTCAACATCTAGGCATTTGATTCGAGGCCCCAGGTTTCGAACAGCCCCCACATTCTGCAAAAGGGATTTGCGTGCAAACAGAACAGAAGCTAGAAGAAAAAAGTCCACAAATGCGCCTGGCATGAGGATATGGGGCTAATGGCTAGAGATGAAATTCCAAATATATGGAACTACAAGACTTAGGCATAAACCCCATCTTTGAGATTATGCTATCATGGATTTTGCGCCCCCTGATTCGTGCAGGGATCCTTGAATTTCTGATTCATTGCCGAATCGATCTTGATCCAATTTATTGAATTTCATTTAAATCTAGGTTCATGGGAGGGGTGGGTCTCCCGCATATGAACTAGCGATTCTATTTCATCCAGAGATTTGGGAGGTATCCTTATATTAATCAGGATTGCTTATTATAGATGAGAATTCTTTGAAAAATCTATAATATATATCTCTCTCTCTTAATATAATGATGCAGCTAACAACTACTTACGGCCGTATCACTCGCACGGAACCCCGAATTTTTCCGAATCTCTATTAAGATATGTCCTATAGATTCCTTAGGAATTCCAAATTTTTTTTTGAAAATTTAGCGTTTTTCGGTAAAGATAGAAGATCTGAAATTTCTGAGATCTACGAGAGATGATCTAAAATTTTAGAGATTTTTCCACGTGCCGCCCTCTCTCCGCATTCTAGCTATCGCTCAGGATCCTAATATCTATCTATTTCTTGCCGATCTCTCAATCTATCGATTTATCTATCTATCTGTCAAACGATTTGAAAAAATTTATTTGATTACTAAATCATATAATTAATATAGCAAATTGTCAGAAGATTTATATATTTCAATATTACGGCGCGGCCACTGGCGGTCGTTTCGCTCGCACGCGGCCTAGATTTTCCGGCTCAACTTGAAAATGCCTTCTGCGGGCTCTCAAGGGGCTCTAAAATCTCAGAGATTTTAAAGCCCTTCGGGAAAGCTAGAGGCTCCAAAATCTCCGAGATTTTTGGTGCGGGCGGCTCGCGACCAAACATCTCGGAGATTTTTGGTGGCGCGGTCTTTGCTTCTGGAGCGGTTTTCCGCGTGATTTATCTCTTTTTGGCTGTCTGTGCGGCTGCTCGGCAGACCGCATAGACCCGGGATGGAGAACCAAAATCTTTTCGAAATTATTCGTTGGCTGTGTCTGTCTAAGGAGATTTATGTAATCCTCCGAGCCGCCGCGTAGGTAGCCCAAGAGAGATAGATGAAGCGGACAGACCGGGCTGGATGCGGGTGTCGCGCGACCCGAAATCTGCCGAGATTTCGAACCATTTCTCTCTCTGCGGCTGTTTGCGCGGCGGCTCGGTATAGAATCTTTCAGAATCTATTAGGTTGGTCATTTTTGGTCACTTGCAGTCTTATATACTGATTATTCGTTGGGATTGATGCGCGATCTTATATGTTCCGAGTGATGTATCTCTCTTTGATTATCAGCGCGGATGGTCGGAGGAGCGCGTAGACCCGGGACGGAGAATTCAAATTTTTCAGACTTTATAGATTGGCCGTATCTAATAACGGAGATTTATGCGTTCCCCCGAGCCGCCGCGCAGATAGTCCAAGAGGGATAAATGAGGCGGAAAGATTGGGCTGGATGCGGGGGCCGCGCGATCAAAAAGCCGCGTGAGCAGAAATCTCCCAAGATTTCGAGCTATTTCCCTGCCTTGGGCTGTCTGCGCGGCGGCTCGGCGGAATGTGAAGATTTGGGAGGGAGATCTACAATCTTTCAGGATCCATATATCATAGACGGTCTTAAAATATTTCTAATTCATCGGACTGTATATGCGATCTTACATATTATTTGGTCATCGGATTTTCCGCTATGGGTTTTGTCCAAAACCCCACGCGCGCAAGCTGGCACAAGGGCGGGCGCAAGGAAATCTAATATTGGAACACCGATATTTGAATTTAGAACAACATCCTATTGATTGATGAATTAATTTATCGATTTCTTTGTTACTTAAATATATTATGCTCTCTCGAATCTATATTCATTTCCGATTAGTATTTTGGATCAAATTTTCGATTTGATGATTTGGAATTGATTTTATATCATAAACGATATTTTCTTTTCTTTATTTTTGAAAGAATTTGGGAATTAGGATTTTCGGGATTTAATATCTTCAAATATTGATTCCATATTTAAAATTTCTCTCATTTCAATAGATCAATCTTGATTTCGGAAATCTCTTTGAAGAATAATGACGAAACTCTTGGCTATAGAATATTCATGATATCAAGAATAAGCTTCTTGCTAAATTCCCGGGAAATCCCAGGGGCCGGTTGCACCGATCGGCTCTCCCTCCTACGCCTGAAATCGAGCTTAGTATCCTCCTGAAAGCCCTTCATTCGTTTCCTGTGGGAGCTGGGCCAGGACCTGATGCGCTTAGGGCTGACTTTCTCAAGGGTCTTATTGGCTATTGGGCATTCACTCGAATCTCTCCTTCTCCCAATTCTGCAGCAGTTCTTGCAAGTACTTGCTGATGCGGACGTCCCGGCGGCGTTGCAGCCATGGCTTGCTGGGGGCACTCTTGTAGGAATTGCTAAGATTGATAAGGAGGGTAAATCTATCCCCTTGACTCAGGATGCTAGGCCTATCGTGATGGGATACGTTTTCCGGAAACTTGTTTTCAAGTGCACCTTCAGACTGGATACCGCTGCTATTCGCGACAGATTGCTTCCCCAGCAAGTGGCTGTTGGGGTCTCGGGAGGAGCTGAAGCCATGGTCCACGCGACTAGGGATTGGATTAGTCGTAGTCGGGGGGATCCCACGGTTGTCCTCCTCCAGAAAGATATTAAAAATGTCTTTAACGAAATATTTCCTGAAATTTTTCTGGATGAATGTCGTAGGTACGCACCGTCCTCGGCTAGATTTGCTGAATGATGTTATAGAACTCCTTCCCATTTGATCTACGATGGCGAGGTCGCTATCAGTTCGCGTGCACAACAGGGGAATCCTATGATGATGTCCTTGTTTTGCCTTGCCCGTAAGAGGCTACTTGAGGAAGCTCAGGCTAATATTGGAAGTACTATCCCCTTTGTCCCCGAATACACGGATGACGGATTTAGTGGAGGAGTTGTCGATGAAATATTGAAGCTCTTTCAGGAGGAATTTCGTCTTGCTGAGGAGTACGGTTTGCGGTACGACCTCAATAATTGTACTCTTTATCTTCTTGCTGGGGACGGTTTCCGTGGAGATATCAGTGCCTTTCAAGCCCTGGGGGTTCGAGTTGACGCTACCTGCAATATTCAAATCTTGAAGGCTCCTGTTTGTGGATCCCCGGAATTCTTGGTTGAATGGTGTCAAAACAAGAAATCGGATTTCGAATGCGTATTTCAAGCCCTCCAGGACCTTGATCAAAAATACGTCGCATTTCATTTGCTTTAGATGGGCATGGGTTGGCCCCAACTCAATTATTTGGGCAGGA
>CAJNIZ010011168.1:1029-11294 GCA_905231905.1 Symbiodinium pilosum | reverse complement strand
CCCTAATCCCTAAACCCAACTCCCTAAACCTTAAACCCTAAACCCTAATCCCTAAACCCTTAACCTTAAACCATCCTACACCTTTTTGGGGTTCCAGCTCTCCGGCTCGACGTCGTCGCGATGGCCGCCCAGTCGATCCGAGGGGCGACGGGCCGCATGGTAGAAGTTACAAATAGCGGCCTGAGGATTAGGGTTTTAGAGTTTTGGGAATTAGGGTTTAGAGTTAGGGGTTTAGGGATTAGGGTTCAGGGATTTGGGTTTAGGGTTTGGGGTTTAGAGTTTAGGGTTGAGGGATGCGGGTTTAGGGTTTAGGACCTGGGGCTTCAAGTCTGGGACTTGATAGCAGCCTAGGTTGGGACTTAGTAAGATCATGTCCCCTCCTCACCCCCTTCTACCACCCCAAGAGGGAAGTAGTAAGGAATCCAAAAGAAAATGGAAACTAGTTTACTTCAGGTCAAAAATGTTGGCCCTTACCCTCACACCCTCGACCCTAAACCCCAAGCCCTAAACTCTCAACCCTAAGCCCGACCCTAAACCATTGGGGGGGTTGAGGCTTGGGGGCCCAGACTGTAGCTTCTGACAGGTGCCGGATTTGAGGTTTGGGTTTAGGGTTACCCGGTTTAAGGTTTGGGGTTTAGGGTTTAAGGTTTGGGGTTTAGGGTTTAAGCTTTAGGGTTTAGGGCTTAAGGCTTAAGGTTTAGGGTTTAGAGTTTAGGGGTTTCAGGTTCAGAGCTTGGGGCTCAGGGTTTTAGAGTTCTGCTCCTGCATGAGCGTCAATAAAAAGCTTGAGTAGGGGCTTGGGGTACCCTACATCGGCACCATTAGCGGCTACCAACTAGTCAGGGCTCTACATGATTTGTGTGGGCCGGGAAAGGTGCAGGGTTCAGGGTTTGCGGACATGGGCCAAAGAAGAAGCAAAGAAAACAAAATGCACGCGGGTATATACATGAACGTTTCCATGCATATATGTATATGTATATGTACGTATATGTCTAATTACGTATGTATATACAGTTGCGGATGGCACCTGGCTTCGTGCTGTAATGATGTGGGGACTTCATGGTGGCTGTACAGGGGATACTTTGGGATTTCGTAAGTCCTGCAGTTCTGACTGCTAGACCCTAAACCTAAACTGAAAATCCCACCAACCTAAACAACAAATCACTTGGACAAAAGCTTGCACATCAAATTTCATTCGAAAGACCGCGGAATACCTAGATAGGTCGGTCACCATGGTTCTGGAACCCCCCGCCCCTTGGATGATACCAATTACCCCAGCCCACGCAGGATGCCATTTCACTGCAGGACGGCATGCGCACAATCCAGCGCCACGTGTCCAGCGTCGCCACGTTGTAGCTCTGTCGAAGGTAGCACTGCATAAGTGCAAATGGTGGGCCTTTCGACCGTTACCTGGGACGGGAGGCGTCTGCGGCCGCCCAACGCCGCATCCTCCAGCGTGAGCGCGCGACGCCTTGCGCAGCATTGCCCCACGGCAGGCTCCGAATCCCCCGACAAACAATAACAAACAAATCTTGCTTGTCATCTGAGGAAATCCGGAGTTGCAAGGTCTGCGGCGGTAGATTTGCTAATAGCAACGAGATAATAGGCAGGAAGCCCTGGTAGCCAAGCAACCAGATTACAACAGGGATACCCTGTGTTGGCTATGACTTTAGTCATAACGGAACCCAGAATCAAAAAAGGGTGTAAGGGTACCACCGGCTTCCTAGAAGCATTGCACTCATGGCAGGAGTGTTGGCAAGCGTGGAAGCAGAAGTTTGAAAAAAGGAGTATCACGAGACGAAGTAGAGGGCGACGCAAGACTCGGAAGTAGTCGTAGCAGTCATTGCAAACGCAGCAACAGCGCAGCAGCAGCAGCAGTGGGAATAGGAGTAGAAATACGAATGGGAATAGAAATATTCCAGGAGCAGGTGAGGAGTAGTGGCCGTAAGGAGGAAACAAGAAGCAAAGCGTGCTGTGAGAGTAGCTCAGCCAAAATTACGATGTTTAGTCGGGAATAGGAAACACAGTCGCAACATGGTATATTCATATATCCATTTCTTCATTCCCTACTGACCTCCCTAAACCCCCTGAACCCTCAACACAATTGGCATTTCCATGTTCTTTTTCCGCTTCCCAGAGAACCCGAGCCCCCTAATTAAGGAAGATCCCCTATATCATGCGAGGGATCTGTATTATCTACCCTTCACTAGGACCCCTGCTAAAGGTTAACCCTTAGGTCCGTATACTAGGAATATGAGGGCATCCCAAAGGGTTCAGGGTCTAAGGTCCAAGCTACGTCCCAAGGAGAAATCTATTCCCTAAGTGAGGGGTTGTGGGCTCTATGGGTCGCTACTAGCCACCACTGAGCATACTTCCACCTAAACCCCAAACCCTTAATCATAGGGTTTAGGGTTCAGCCCCCGACAAACCGACGCCCCAACCCTAAACCCTAAGCCCTAACCACCACTCAGCAAACTTCTGCTTCAGCGGCCTCGAAAGTGCTCTCCGCACCACACTGCCTTGCTTCGGCCAGCATTCGAGTTGCTTCCTGGGTCATAAGCCCTAAAGTCTAAATCCTAAATCTAAATCCTAAATCCTAAGCCGTAAATCCTAAACGCTAAGCCCCAAATTCTAAACGCTAAGCCCCAAATCCTCAACGCTAGACCCTAAATCCTAAATCCTAAACCCTCTTAGGATTGTTGGGATTAGGATTCGTTCTGGGCCCCTTTAAGCGGTCTATAATTAGGGGATATATAGGGTTTAGGGTTTAGGGTCAGGGACGTACTCCCGCCATACCAATATTCAGGAGCCCGCGACCCCCAATACGAAAGATTATCCCCCTGTATAAAGGCGCGTTTTGGGCGAATATCTAATTGGAGGGTGATATGAGTATGAAGGGGTTAGAAACTTTCAGGGAACACAAGGTGTTTCAGCGTGTTAGTGGTTTTAAGGGTTCTTAGGATTTCAAGGGTTCTTAGGATTTCTGGTGCTTTCAGGGTTTGAGGGTTTATGGCTTGGGGGTTTTAGGATTACAGGCTTTTCCTGGGCCTCTTTTCGGTTTACGGCTTTACGCTGGAAAAGCCTAAACCCGAAACCCTAAACCGAGGAGGATTTGGGGCTTTTGGCTTTTGGGCTTAGGGTTTCTAGGGTTAGGGTCTAAAGGTTAGAGGTCTTTTGTTGGGATTTAAGGTTTTTGGGTTTAGGGTTTAGAGTTTAGGGTTTTAGGGTTTAGAGTTTAGGGTTTTAGGGTTTAGAGTTTAGAGTATAGGGTTTTATACGGGTTTAGGTTTTAGAGTTTAGGGTATAGGGTTTAGGGTCGTAGGGTTTTAGGGTTCAGCACCGGACCCTGTGCGCCTGGCTTGCAGACACCCTAAACCCTAAACACTAAACCCTAAACCCTAAGCCCTAAACCCTAAACCCTAAACCCAAAGCCCTAAACCCTAAACCCTAAACCCTAATATGGGCGATCCCCAACGAAGTGAGGTCTCCCTGCTGGTAGCGGGAAAGCCCAACTCCCACACTCAGGACCCCCTGACTATCATATGAACGAGTCTAAAGTCTTTAAAAGGGGGATATGTAGGAGATTAGATAGGGGACTACTATAGGGATTCTTAAGGGGGATACTAGGAGTTTAGACTGTATGTCATATGACTCCTACTGTGTACTTACTACAAGGGTTGAGGCTTGCAAAAGTCCGTGTATCACCTGCTATACCCGCACATATGACCGGTCCTTATGGGAGACTCCCAAAATGCAGGAGGTCAACCCGTGAACCCTAACCCTGAACCTCAAATCCTAAACCCCAAACCCCTAGTCTTCAAACCCTCAAACCAGAAATCCCAAACCCTTAGCCTTCGAACCCTCAAACCTGAAACCCCAAAGCCCTAGCCCTTCAAACCCTCGAATCTTCAACCCGCTGCAAACCCCCTGCGGAAGCCAAAATCCGCAGCAAGCTTCCATGGCACAGTCAACCAAGTCCTGCACATGATTTTCTTGTCAACACCTGGTTCCAGAAGAAGGGAGCTTCCAACAATTAGGGGTCTCATCTTGGGGGTTCCCATAGTAACTACCAGAATATTTGGGGCCTTGGGTCATTCCCCCCCATAGTAACTGTTGTTGAAGGGATTCTAGTGTATAACTCCTATTATGTTGTACGGTAGATGTTACTGTAAAGGCGAATGACTTAAATGGGGTCTATGTCGCGGTTCTCCTATGATAAAAATTCCGAATCGCTCTTCGAGGGACTGTGGGAGGGACTTTTAACTAGGGACCCTGCTAGGCAGGCTAGGCTCTAACGGGATGATGGCGGTTCCCTTTCGGATTGAAGGTTTAGGGTTGAGGGCTTAAATTATACAAGGATTACCCGTGTATGGTAGATGCCCAGAACAGGGGACCCCCCATAGAGACCCCAATATACTATAGACCTTATTCTTGGAACCCCTGTAATGGCAGCCCTAATTCTAGGAAACCTCCATACTGGCTGTTAAACCCTAAACCTGGGGTCTCTGTAATCTGCTACAACCTGAACTCCCCTATATCCCGCTTGAGAACCCTAAGTTTTAGGCGAGTTTTCGGGTTTAGGGTTACAGATAGACTGTTGTGGGCCCCTATAAACCTATATCTTTTAAGAGAAATTCTTGAATCTAAGCACCACTACTTCTAGAACACGGGGCCTGTTTTATAATTCCATGTGCTTCATTGGTGCCAATCCTGCATTTGTTTGGGAGTTGCAGATTCTAAATATGCGGCATAAACGCTAGAAATCGAGAAACAAAAAGACCAACATATCAAAACACATTCCAGTAGTCCTGCAGCTCCAAAAATCTGAAAAATTACCGAAAAACTAAACTGGCACCATACTCCTGCGGTTCGAGAAATATGGTACCATCTGTTTTGGTGGTCTTGATGTTTTGTTGTTTTGCGTTTGCTTTTTTGTCTGTTTTTGTTGTTTATTGTTTGTTTGGTCGGTTTTCGGATCATTTCACTTTTGTGGAGCCCCAGGACTACCGGACTGGATGTTTTGAGTTTTTGGTCATTCTCAGTTTTAGTTTCACGTCTTTTCCCATCTACGCTTACTACAAACCTAGACCTCGTCTTGTGTTGATATTGTTCTGAAGCGCTCCTTTAGTTGAGGAACGGCCCCCGCGTGCTAGCGCATTTTTGTCAAACTTATTCATTTGTGCGATGGGGCCTCTCTTATATATTATGCATATATGAATAGAAGGGAAGGGAAGAGAAGAGAAGACAAGAGGGATCTCACTTCTGAACATAGGCTTGATTCTACACAGGGCCTTATACATAGCGTATTATGTCAACTTATTTCTTTGAAATGCAAAATGGTGAAGCACGAAACCTTCTCCATATGAGGATTCAACTCAAGCTCCAATTAATTCTATCGAATTTCGATGGAAGGTTGACAGGGAATTCTATTCCGTTCGTGCGAACAGAGGTTTGGAACTACAGGTGGCCGTGCTAAGGAGTTGTTGGTTGCTTTGGGCTTTCTACTTACGGCACTCTTTATTTGGTGAAATGTAATATTCCTAGGGCATCTCATTTGCATGTGGGCAAATGGAATTTTACATTTGGTATGCTCCCTCTCCACCCTCTTAATATCCCAAGCGTCTAAAAGCTAGTCTTCTGTGCCAGATTAGAAATATCTCAATACTTTCAAAATAATTTCCTGCACCACAAGTCTTAGTCCACATTACCCTTAGGAGAAAAAAGGATTCTTTTTACATAGAAATAAAGAATCCTAAAGGATCCCAAACATTGATCCAGAAGTGCTTCACGTAAACCCTATACCCTAAACCCTATACCCTAAACCCTAAACCCTAAACCCACCAGTGTTTCTAATTTAAGGAGGAAGGTCCCAAAGCCTTGGCGATGCATTTTCCCGGGTTAAAAAACCTTACTACATGCAGTTTAGGGTTTAGGGTATAGGGTTTAGGCCTAAGGGTTTAGGGTTTAGGGTTTTGAACCCAGTAAGATAATATTTCTTATATAGAATACCATACCCCAAAAGAAGGGTATAATCTTACGCTATATTGGGTACCATAGTATCCCCAAATAAGATACTACTTAAAAACCCTACCTAAAGGGTCCACATCTACGGCCATTAGGGACTTGGGACCCATAATTCCTTCTGTAGTATAGTATTTTGGATCCTAATTCCCTAATGGTTGTATAAATGGACCCTCTGGGTTACTAAATTGGCTAAATTGGTTACGGATTTGCAGGATACGGTGGATACGAAAATCCTGCATGACCATAAGTACCCTAAACCTTGGGAATAATGGTAGTATAGCAGATTAAGGTCATGCAGGATTTTTTAATATCAACAGTATTTCACAGATTCTATTGCAAAAACCCTTTCACACAAGCCCTAACTACATTGAATTTGATAAATACAATTTCAAAACTTTGCTTCAGTTTAAAAAGGAATTCTCAAATCCAGTGGTCTTGTTATTCACCAAATGAATCCCTTACTACATCTGCTGCAAGTTCTAGACAGATATTCTTAAATCCTGCACTCCTGTTCGCCATTTTTCTATGGATGAATACCATATCAAAGGTATTCGGATTTTAAAGAGGAGTTCATGAATCTGTGGCTTCTTCTTTTCTCTACATAATTCCTGAATTAATTTGACTCGAATTTCAACAGGAATTGGCAACTCATCAGAACATCACATCTATTGGAGACCATGAGAATATCATATATATACATATACAAATATGTAGAAATTCTCTCTTTATAACCCCAAGACTTGGGAGATTCAGATCTGCATTTACAGCGTGTTTAATCAGGATTTCATATAGAGAAAATATAGAGAAGAGAAGCCTAAGATCTAAGAAATCCTGTTTACATCTGTAACACATGTAGCAATTGAACGCAGCATCCACAATGCGATATAACCCTAAACCCTGGACCCTAAACCCTGAACCCAAAACCCCCTAAGCCCTTGAGGAATGTGCAGAGCTAGGATAGGCCTGCACTTTGGCATCAGACGTGCCCACATGTCAAAAAGTATATGGGTGGTTGTAAAAAATTATGGTCCCTTTTTGGGTACCCCAAATCTATAATAGGGATCCAAAAAGGGACCATGATTTTGACAACCACCCATGTACCCACAACAGTCCCATCTCCTCGTCTTCCCCTTCATAAACCCCTATAATACTCCCCTACATAATCCCCCTATACAACCCCCCCAAGGAGTTTAGACTCTAGCTTATATGGGCCACAGTCATGTTTTCCTACATAATTTCATGGACATGGGTTCCTTGTTAGGGACTGGTGGCGGCTAGTAAGGTTTAGGATTACTTGGAGACCCATGGGACATAGTAACTACTTATAACTGGGCTTGTAACCTTACTTACAATCCCTCGAAATAGACTTTAGCGGGGGGGTTATAGTCCCACTTCTAAGTAGTTACTAAGTCCCATGGGCCTCCAAGTAGGGTGTAATGACAATGGCGCAATCCTTGTGCCATTCCCCTGCAAGCACCTGTCCTGAGGCAGTGCAGCTGAGTCTGCGGCATCCATGTAGGTCCTGCCAAGCGCGTTTGGGGTTTAGGGCTTACGACTCAGGATTTAAGCCTTAGGGTTAGGATAGGGTTTAGGGTTTGGGGGATGGGGCGTAGGGTCTCCGAAGACGGACTCTGGGGATTTATGGATCTAAAAAATAGATGTCCAATCAACACGCGTAGTGACACTGATACGTGTGATACTAAAAGTCCTGCAGGGCCCCAAGTACCTTATCCCTTGGGAATAATGGCCTTTAACCCTGAACCCTAACCTGTAGCATACTAAGGTCAGGCAGGGTTTTTAATATCATCAGCAGCATTCTAGACAGTCTTGTTTGGGATCCCCAAGGGGGTCCATCGGTCTGATGCTCTGCGGCTGGGTGTTTCGGGCTTTGGGGTTCAGAGGTTGAGGTTTAAGGGGCACCCTCAAGTCCTGAACCCAAATTACTTGAAAAATCTCACTCGCACGAAAAAACACACACTAAATTGTTGCAATGTTTGCTGAATGTCTCTTCTTGAGTTCCTTACGGAAAAGAATCTTCCCTCAGCCACCCGAACTTTAAGCCCTAAACCATGAAGCCCTACATCCTAAACCCCTAAACTCCTAAACCGTAAACCCTAAGCCCTAATCTCTCTCTCTCTCTCCCTACTCCTCAACATTAAGCCCTCAACCCCGAACCCCAAAACCCTGAACCGAACCCCAAAACGATGCCTGGACGACCATTCGTACTGTTGGCCTGGATCAGTGTTGGCTTCAGAGTCTTTACATGAGCTATAGTCTTAACTCCTAGCCCTAAAAGCCTACACCCCAAACCCCTAAAGCCTAAAGCCCTAAACCTAAACCCTAAACCCCTAAACCCCTAAACCCCTAACACCTAAAGCCTAACCCTAAACCCCTAAACCCCTAAAACCGTAAACCCTAAACCCCTAAATCCATATTCAGCACACAAAGCCAATTTATCAGCTCCGAAGCCCAGCCTCGTCAGGGTTAAGGGTCTAGGGGTTTAGGGTTTAGGGGTTTAGGGGTTTAGGGTTAGGGGTTTAAGGGCAACACGCCCAAACCCAAGCTATCTGTATCTACAACTACAGAACCCCTATGTAAGCCCTAGTCTAAACTCCTAGCAGCCCCCTTAATAACCTCTATTGTACTCCCCTATATACTCCCTTATATAACCCCTGAAAGGAATTTAGACCCTAACCCCTAAGCCGCATACCCTATATCACCCCCTTTAAGGAGTTTAGGGGTTTAGGGTTTGGGGTTTGCAAGTCCCCCTCACAGTAATTGTCCTTACAGCACGGGTCTTATTCGATAAGCCCCGTTTAAACTTAAACGGATTCCCAAAAATTGGAATCCCCTAAAGTCGCCTAGGTCGCTGCTTGTACTGTTGGGCTCATGTTTCAGGGGGTTCCATTTTTTGCGGTTCAGGGCTTTGGTCTTCGTATCCCTTAGGGGGTCTGGGCTAAGCAACATACCCAAAACCCTTCTGGTCACTGTTATCGTAACGGGAAAGACATACTATGCAAAAACAATCGCAAAACAGGGGCCCCCTTCTACCTCAGGGACCCCCCAAAAGTCCCAAGATGCGTAGGGTTTTAGGGTTTAGGGTTGGAGGCTTTATAGGGCTTATACAGGAGTATGTAGGGTGTATAGGGTTTAGGGCTGATTCTGGAATTCCTGCGTGACCGTAAGTTATTCATGCCTCGGGAAGTACAGGAGTCTACGAAGGTCACGCAGGATTTATATTATCAAGAGCATCGACATTTATGATTATTCTTGTGCTTGTTCTCTTTACGGTTGTCGTCGGACATCCTTATTGAGTATGTTTGGTCATAGTTCAGTATTGCTGGATGCCGTTGACTGTGGTAATTCATTATCATTCAGTTGCAGTTGCTGTCAGCACACTCTGAACCCTAGTCACAAAAGTATTCTGAGAAAGCGGCAGACGAACGTTTGCTGCCTTCGGTTCCCTCCAAATCCCGAACCTTTCTTGCATTCCTGAATCATCCTACTTGGAAAGGCCGGGGGGCTTAGATAATGGGGATAACTTTGGTTTTTATGGGGTTTGTAACTGGGATAACTTGTGCTATTATGTGGTTTGTAGTGGTATGGTATACTTACTAAGGGTTAAAAACCATCTTACCATATCCCCCCCCCATTGATCCTGTCAGCAGAACTCCCTAGACTCGCACATCCAATTGCAATTAATGTTTTCACCTGACGGATCCCTGGTTTTAAGCTTGCGCTTGTCGGTCTAAGGTTCGGGGTCTCCCCAAGGTTCGGGGTTTCCCCAACAACCTAAACCTGAACCTCCAAAGCCCCAAACCCCTGAACCGCCAATCGCACAAAAGCCAAACGCCCCGCCCCAACTGGCTACAAATATGGCAGACCAAGTTGCCAAGGGTCGCCCAACGAAGGCGCTCCACGATTGACGCCGATGCCTTCCCATGTGGGCGAGTCAGGGAGACATAGTACACATGCTAGGAATACCTAATAGCCATAGAATAACCCCAGCTATCCCCACCTACTTACTAAGTCGCCTGACACTCCGAGAAGACGCGTGTGGTACGTAGGGGCCTTCTGAGGGGTTTGGGGCGGAAGCGTTTCGGGGAAGGTGGTGTTTTTTTTTTGTGCCTTAAGGACTGGGGGTGCTCCGTGAACACCTTGACTGTCAACTCGAGTGCTCTTGACAAAAAAAAGCTCATGCCACAGATTGGGTATACCCGAAAAGGTCCAAGCATGCAAAA
>CAJNIZ010011165.1:0-11296 GCA_905231905.1 Symbiodinium pilosum | reverse complement strand
GAGAGCTCCTGTCCCCTGCTAATAATGCTGCTAATACTTTGTGATCCTTGGAATTTCGGAGGTCACACACACACACACACACACACACACACACACACACCCGCGCGCGCGCACACACACACACGCGCGCGCACACACACACACACACACACACACACCCTAAATGCTATACTGTCCAGCCATGACCGCTCCCCAAAAGTGGAACAACAAAAACGCAACACCAGAAAAATCTCGGTGGGCCGGGGAGTCGGAGAGGTAGGCAGCTGTCGTCTTGCTGATGGGCTGCCCGCAGGTGTAGTAACCTGTGTGAGGTCAACGACTCGGTCGCTGTTAAGGAACTTGGTGCTTAGTTACATAGATGTACGTCCTTCTAAATGTATGTATGTATATATATATGTGTGTGTATACATATGAACATTATGTAAATAAATTCAGACAAAAAGATTTCAGAATGCCAGAATGTCATCTAAGTCCCCTAACAACAATCCGGAATAACGGCTGATAAGACTGTTGCGCTCTCCCCCTCTCTCTCTCTCTATATATATATATATGTCTATCCATCTATCTGTCTCTGGAGGATCTAGGCGAGCCGCATTTCTCAACCGACTGGAACCCCTGATATTCAGTAGACTTACTGTGCTAAGTCAGGAGAGTCTCCAAATGCTATTCTAGGGTTTGGGGTTCAACATCACGTGAGCTTTTGGATTGCGGTTGGGTTTAGGGTATCGGGTTCACTGTGTAGGGTTCAGGGAGGGAGTGTTGGCCGAGGAATCCCAATTCAGCCACCTTCAAGCAACTGTGCAATAGAAGGGTTTCAGGGCCGTTTAGGGCCTTCGGGTTTGTTGGGAAGCCTTTTGACTACATATGAACATAGAGTGTGTATATATATATATACACATATTTACATTCGCAAACAGTTTAGGGTTTAGGTACTCTATATCTGTATTTGTATTGACTGAGCTTGTCTACCCAGTCTTCAATCACTGAGTCAGTCAGTTCATGAATAAAAACACCCTTAATGAGTCTGAGTAGTTTGACTTATAACGGTATCTGAACTGCTTGTTGGATTCCCATATAGGAAGCCCCATGACCGAAAGTCAGCATCCAAATCAATTTCCTCAGCAAGATCAAGGGTCAACAGAAGGTTCCTGGCCGTGATTGGCATAGTTGCGTCGCGAGAGTTTTTCCAGTGGTATCCCATGAGTTCGGGGCCTAAAATCAGGGGATGATAAATGGGATTGTTGAAGCTAGTAGGTATACTTAGTATGTCGAAAGGTCACCCAAACCGTGCTTCATAAGAAAAGGAGGAGTGAATCTCTCTAGCAGTGCCTATCATCCCTACAACCCACTCTCTATAAACCCTAGATCATACAGAAATTTCCATGTTCTTACCATTCCCTACTCGGCACTTGATGGTCATGCCCCACATCCTTAACATGAAGTACATAAAGCACAACACCCTAAACCCTAACCCAAACCCCGGGTGGTAGCCGCTGAGCCGAAAGCCCGCCTGCTCCTACGAGGAAGGCAGGAAGGAGGAGAATGCCGAAAATCGAACCCGCAAGGCTAACGCGAAGAACGTGAAGGTTTGCACCCTGGGCTCTGGGGTCTCAAGGGTTTTGTCAGAGGGTGTGACGTTGAGGGCTTCCTACGATCTAGAAATTTTGAGGGTGTCAGTATCTAAGTTGTGAGGGAATCAGGGCTCAAGCTCTGTCTGGTACTGTTCGTGAAGGCCCGATGTGCCTAACAACAGGAACGATTACAAGCTTGCGTTGCCTACAGGAGTTGTTTCATCTAAACACTCGCCCTCCCCCAGAATCAGACATTCCCTAAACGAGTCTTTGTATCTACTTGCAGCCCCCAAAAAATTGCCCCACGCAGCTCAAGACAATCCCCGTGAGAACTTGTGCTTGATTTGCGGTGCCACCACAAGACCCTGAAACCCCTACAGCGCCATTTTTTGTGGAGGTTGAGCGCTCCAAACAATGTGGAAGCTGAACCCACAACCCTGAACATTCAAGTATACCACGGACAACAAAGCTGCAAAACGTGTCGAGATTTTCTCGCCCAGCTGCGGAAACAGCTGCCTGTGACTTGGATGCCGCGGGTCTTGGGTCTTGAGTTGTGGGGCTTTACAAGGCCAGCACATCCGGGCGCTTATTCAACAAAAGCTTATATTGTGTACTTGACATTTTCACGTTTTTTCCAATACTATCTATGATTCTTTTAAAACATTGTACAGGGTAATCACTCTCCCTTCTAGAATCCAGAAAGGCATGCTTCAACATTGACCAAGTTTGCTATTACCTGGTGAAGTTTGTTGTTCAAGGCCATCCCAATTAGACTCTAGCAAACATGATCTGATCCAGGGGCTGCAACCCCCCTCACCACTTCCCCGTCATGGGTAGAATGCCAACATACTGTCCCATAGTTGCCAACATTCCCTCAATTGATTGTCAGTTTGCAACCTTCCCTCCTGCAGCGTGGTGGGCTTTCTTTCTCCTAGAAGACCCCGGAACCTTCAGCAGTGTTGTTTGATGTTGTTTCGTTCATATCTTCCCTCGCCGCCTGTGGTGTAGATGGCTGCCCTCCTCCTTGCTCTTTCCACTGCCCGCATGTTGATGTGGGTGTCTTTCTTCCTGCCACAGCTGTCAACAATCTTGCCATTGACGGTGACGCAACCGCATCAAGAGCTGCCTTCGGCTGAGGTTCTAGAGATCTTGCCCGCTGCTCCCGTGGTGTGGGCGGAGTGCTTCCTTCCACAACCGTCAGCATTGTTACTACTATTACTACTATTGACTGATACGTTGCAGAACGCCAAGACCGGCATTTTGTTAAGAGGCTAAAAGCCTATGCAAACATTGCCGTCCCTCTCTCTGTGGTGTGGGTAGAAATTGTCTTCATCTCGTCTTCTTGGTGTGGTGCGGTGGTGGCTTGGTTTAACAATTGTCAGCATTCTGCAACACGCGGTCGTTGTTGGTCCAAGCAACAATCGTCTGGAACTGTCTGAGGTCTGTAGCGATCCGGCCCCCAGTTCTGTCCAAGGTCCTTCTTCAAATCTTCAGCCTCCCCGTGTGGTGCGGGTGGTTTCTGTGCCGCCGCAACCCTTGACAGCTATGGATGGGGAGCAGGACACCCCATCCTTTTCTGACAGCTTTGATTTTTGGACTTTGCGATGTCAAGAACAACTACAATTAGTGTGGCAAAGGCACCCACAACTCCGCAAAAGTTTGCGCTGTACAGATCATCAAAAACAAGTACAGTTGCAAGACGGCACGTCCAAGGCTTCAAAAACGACAACATTTCAGACATCCATGACCTGGACACCCATCATCCCTGTGACTCTCGGCACTTTTGAGAGGTCTCGCGTTGGCGGGTGGTAGGGCCCAAAGGATAGGATCACACATGAATCTTTCGCCAAATCGGGATGGGATCTTGAGAGATCCAATGGGGTCCTGCGGGGGCACATAGGGAAAGCAAGGGGATTACAGGGGTACAATGCAGGGATCATGTGATACTCCCGGACTCCCAGCAGATGGGCATGCGCCTGCTAGAGCGCATGACATTCTCTTAAATTAAAGAGCATGCAAAGGGGAAATATGATCTGACGCCCTTTCAGGTGGGCCGCTTTGGGCTGCGACTGCGACCGTCCTGCCCAGGACATGTCAGTAAGGGCTTCCGCCTCATTATCATCGACCTCACCCAGGCCACCACGCGTCACTACAGCCTCCTTCCAGACATGATGCACGCACTTTCCATGGGTCTCGCGTCACGTCTTGCGGCTCAAAAGCGCATGCTCATTGGCAATACCTTTTTTGTCTGGTTCTTTTCAGCCAAGCTTTGCTGCCCGTAGTCCATACGCCTGGTCCAACGTACGTATATAGATACATCGGCTGGGTTTTGACGCAATGCTGAACTGGGATGTGTAGCCCCAGTACTGAGTTCGGAATGAAGGAACCATTACGTATATTGTCCTCAACAAAAACAATCCCGCAACCGGTTCCTGCGAAGATTGCACATTTTGCGTAAAGAGGCGCATGTCTGAATTCTAATGGTATGCCTGATTGGTGATGCTGAGCTTTAGTCTGCATATCAAGGTATGCAGACTTCGGCGACTGTGGGTTGTTATTGGTTGTACGTGACAAAAACAGTGTGCCATTTTGGACCACCGTCTGCCACCTATACTCAGCACACTCCATACAAACCATCGAACACCTTTGAACTTTTCGCGCGTTGGGGCACTTTTGGGTGTTTAGAGTTATATAGCTCGGATTGAATTTTATTGGCTGCCAAAACGGGTGCCCAGTGTGTAAGAGGGGGATGGCCGTCCAGCACTGAACTCATCTGAACCCCCCCCTCCCAACCCTTTGCATCTCTTGAGCCTTAGACTATACTAGAACACAGAAATGATGGTTTGAGCAAAGATCAGACAACTCCTCATTTAAACTCCAGCTTTTGCCCTAATAGCCTACTTGCTGCTAGGCTGCGGCTGTTACATGAGGCATACTCGGATGCTCCTTTGACTTAATAAGTCTACCTGCCATCCCTGATAACCTTCAATAACCCCACTACAAGCCCCAGAACCTCTGCTGGAGGTCAAGAGAGCCTACACGTAAAGAGCAATCACCCAATCAAGCCCGTAAACTGTTCACACCCTATCGCGAGCTCTCTTCGATACATGACAGGCTAAGGGTTCAGGGTTGAGAGCCTGTGCATTGCAATAAAGCTTTGAGGCAGCGGTCCTAACCGAATACTAACATTCATAAAGCGGTCACATGCCGCTTTACTTCTAGAAACGATCGATATATCTGGAATTATCTGTCGTGCTAGTATGGCCGCATTTTGTACGAGAGGGCTAGGGTTGCATGAGCTTCGCCCACTTCATCCCAGAAGAGGCCTCCCGCATGAAATATTACAACAGAATTAAGAACCTAAATTCCTGATGAAGACGAAGTCGAATTAATCCGGTCTTCGAAAAATGAAACACCGCCCAACCCCTGACACTAAACGCTCCTCATAAAATTCACCAATAAAGGGGGCATATCTGGTTAGGAGTCAGGCGGGAGTGCTCAGACTTGCTTAAAAACAGACCGTTCTCAACAACCCTAAACCCTAACCCGAAGTCCTAAACCCTAAACCTTACAACCCCATATATGACTCCCATGTAAACCATCTGTAACCAGGCTAGCGTTGAGGGCTATAGACAACTCTAGTATATTTAGCATTCAACTTGTACTCTGCGGGAGCACTACCCAATTTATATGGATATTTGGGGTTCAAAATGTAATTCGAAAAGGTTATCAACCCTAGACCCTAAGCCCAAGGAATACCATGGCCTAGGGGGGCATGCGTTTGCTACATGTACAGTTTGTGTCGACTGTTACAGTAGTGGGAGGGGGAAACTAATGTTGAAGTACATGGCAGGACTCTCTCATACTTCCCCTTCCTCCGCCCATCTTGCACAGAATCGCCCAGCACAATACTGCAGATAGTCCCGGTCTGAGGGTGTCTGATGCAATTACCGTTTGGGTTTAGGGTTTAGGAGCTAGGAGCGGCGGGTGTAGGAGGATACATATCCTTACTTATCCAAAGGAAATCCGTTTTGAGGGAATATAGCCTCTTTCACCCCTTCCCTTCTCGGCCCCTAGCTCCCCACGGTGGTACCGGATAAAAGCAAAAAGGGGTACCTTTGAAGGGGGGCTTTAAGGGTTATAGTCTAAGGATACATATATACATATATATATATGCACATGTATTTATATATATATATGCACATATATATATATATATGTGCATAGTGCATATATATATATAGAGGGAGAGAGAGAGAGAGAGAGAGAGAGAGAGAGAGAGTGTGGCGTGAAGGGCTTAGGGATTCAAATTACAAGCAACACTGACCCGAACCCTACTTCTAATCCCTAAACCCTGGAAGCAATAACAACAATCAATTAAAGGCCCACTTTGATCCCTGGAAAGACTCTAGAACCTTTGTCATAAGCCGTGAGCCCTAACCATATACACCATAACCCCTTACCCAACGTCTTGAAGACGATTATCCTTCCGTTGCGGACAGCGCGCTTTGTGGTTAGGCGAGCCTCTTACGATCACAGTACTACGAGGGAAAAAATCACACAGCGACACTAGCGCAGTTTGTTATGTAATCATACGAAATGCAAGTGAACTACAACCGCTGAACTACAACCGCGAAGAGCCCATGCATCTACGTTACATAATTTGGGCCTTTGAGTAGGTAGATGGTAACCCCTTGTGGGCCCCAAGTATAAATCATATACCTACCCGAAACCCGAAACCCTGAAACTAGACTATATACATATATATATATAGATAGATAGCATATACCTAAACAAACCCTTTGGGAACATTATCTTAGCTCAAGAGGGTTTACTTCGTAGCCTTCTTCTGGAACCAAGAAGTGGCAGGCAACAACAGAATCCATACCTGGTTTGGGGTTAGGGTCTAGGGTTTAAAGGTTTAAGAGTTTGAAGGTTTAGGTTTCCTGTCTAGGGTTTAGAGTTTCGTGTTTAGGGTTGAAGGATTAGGTTTAGGGTAAACTTAAGCAACTACTTGGAAACTACCTGACAGTCAGGAGTATTTTCCTTGGGGTAACAAGACCAAAGGTCTAAACTCTACACCCTGAACCCCTAAACGTAAGCCCCAACCCTAAACCCTGAACCCTGAATCCTCAACCCTAAAACCCGTAACCCTAAAACCCTCAACCCGCTCCTGCCTCGGGCCAGGCTCTCTGCTGCAGAGCATTGTTCCCAGGATTGCGAAGGCGGCGGTGAAAGCCCTGATAAAGCTGAGGGCCTCGTGACAGGTTCTCCCTAGAATTTTGGGGGTTTAGGGTTTAGGATTTAGCATGTTCAGGCTTGTCATGTGGGATCTCAAGGTATAATGTTAAAAGGGTTCAATAACATATGAGCTATAGTCTAAACCCCTAGTATCCCCCTTAATAACCCCTATGATAGTCCCCTGTAGAATGCCCTATGAGGAGTTGACACAGGAATTTAGACTATAGCCCCTGAACCCTGAACCCTAAACCCTATATAACCTCCTTTACCGAGCTTAGACCCTGAATCCTAAACCCTACATACCCCCATTGAAGGAGTTTAGACCCTAAACACAAAGCTTAAACAATAGTTCATGTAAGGGCCTTCGCCATTTCAGGCACCCAAAGCTTGTGTGTTCGGTCTCCCGCGACTCCGCCCCCAGGTTACAGTTTTCCCAGAGAGTCCATGTAGAGTTTAGGGTTTAGGGTAGGTATATGGTATATACTCAGGGCCCCAAGGGGTTCCCCCCATGGAGTTCCCATATCGATACCTTGGAGCCCATGTATATACTGTAGAGTTACATGGACCCTTTGGGTTTTTGGGTTTGGTTCTAAGGTTGCTGATACAACGACATAAAACCGACATAAAACCCAGGCGCACACTCACACACAAACAGATGGATAAAGATGAAGATTAGTTTAGCTCTTCCCAAGGTTAGCGCTTATCACTCCGCCCACCCGCTAGTGACAAACGTTCATGATCATAGCCCACAGATACAGGGGACCGTATATCAACCTTAGAAACGCTATGACCCCTGGAGGCTAGATTCGGTAGTTTCCCAAATAGGGGGACCCTAACATAGACCTCCAAATAATAGAATCCTGATTATGGGGACCCCCCCCAGAAAGGTACCCCTGATCTTGGGAAACCCCCAGGTGTCTGAGAATTTAGGCCCCAAGCTGCTAGCATAGCGTAAGAGAGAAATGCGTGTCGCCTGAATAATTTTCAGACACAGCCCCCCTTAAATAGATAGACTTTGGCTTTGGGTATACTATAATAAGATCCCCAGATACCAAATATTCTATACTGAAGGGGGACTATAACCTCAAACCCTCAACCAGCCCTTCTGCAACGTGGCTTAGGGCTTAGCCAAGGCGATTCTCAAAACTATGGCAGCATATTGGGATACAACCTAGAACTAGACCCTCCTAAAAACATCCAAAATCATGAAACAACAGATTCCATGACCAACTCTAGAAGACCTTAGGGTTGAGGGTTTAACCCGAATCCCTACACCCCCAAGCAGCTCTTCTAGCTTACCCACTGAGCCCCAGGTTCCAGGTACCACTTTATCTGAGAATCTGACATCCTGAAATCATGAAGCGCTGTGAACCTCTGAGCCATGATACCCAAGGCTAGGCCACCGCCTGGTGACCACAAGGGATAGGAAATCTAGCTAGGGTCCTAGTGCTGAAATACCAGTATGAGTAACTAGGTGGCAGTCTCACAGGCGTTACCCACAAAAACAGAATTCTTTTGGGACCCCTCCGATGGTTATGATATTTGTAGCCTTGAAAATAAGTCCAAAATCAACCCCGCTCTCGATCAAGCGTATGAATAGCCCCCTTTTGCCTCAGCTCTAAGGAGTAGCACATTAAGTCAACCCCCCCTACAGTAGTAATAGCTCCTTGATAAGGAATTAAGAGGGCCTTAATATACCTCCAATAGTCTCTTGTGGTACCCATTCCTGAGTGGGGGATTGACCCAAGTAACACAGGAAAGAGGAAATTGGGTTGCTGCTAAGGAACGTGAATTAAGTTACCATAATGGGTATAGATCATGATCGATATTGGTTTCCCCGGTATAAGAACTTCAACCAAGAGCTTTAACAGCAGCCCAGGAAAGGTTTAGCTCGTGGAGTTTTCCTTTGTACCGTGGGGTTTGGATCCTGGAAGCATGCAACATGGTCATTACTTCAGGGCATGTGGGGTCCAACAACGCAAGGGCACCCTAAACCTACCTACGAACCCGAAAGACCCCATAAGACCTATAAACCCTATATGAGCTATAGTCCAAACTCCTAGTATCCCCCTTAGTAGTCCCTACACTACTCCCCTGTATAGTCCCCTAATTATATAACCCCCTATAGCTTGAAGGAGCTTAGACTATAGCTCATATGAAGTCTTTGGGTAAGATAGCACCTCACAACGCGAACCCGCCTCGCATGACTCCAACCAGCAGGATGCAAAGGAAAGCCGCGAAAAGGAACTGGTTGTTAGCCAGGGCCCTGGTGCTGCCAACAGTCGTAATAGGATCTTTTTGGTTTAGGCTTTTAGGGTTTAGGGTTGCGGGTTTAGGGTTTAGGGTTGCGAGTTTAGGGTTTAGGGTTTAGGGTTGCGGTTATATAGGGTTGTGTAGGGGTTTTGGGTTTAGGGAAGATTAAGAATTTATGGCTGAATTGCTGCGGAAGATCTAGGGAGGACCTGATACCCGCGGCCCCCTTGCCTGATCCTTACCGCAGGCTCTTCAAGAAACAAGCTCTGTCTGCAGCCATCTTACACAACATGGCATCAGCTTCAACAGGTATTTTACTGGGGATTACTACCCTAAGGGTCCAAGAACCCAAATAGTAGGCTTTTAGGGCCAATATACTATAAAATAAATGGTATCTGGGCCCTAAAACCCTCTTATTTGTGTGCTTGGACCCTTAGGGCTGGTTGAGGGTTTAGGGTTTGCTGCAGCTATTGTTGTGACTCTTGTTGTTGTTAACCATTGCCATTTCTATTACTAGACTTGGAGGTTGTATTGCGAAACCCGGGATCCTACTGCTTTCGTTTTTTGACTGTTACGGAAGAACCCTAAATTTTGAACCCAAAGCCCTAAAACAGGAAATCATCGGACTGGGCGTGCTGCATGCAAGCCATAGCTTTGGGATCTTAAGGTTTAGGGTCGAGGTCTTAATAAAACAGGCTTAGGGTTGAAGGTTGGGTTTAGAGTTTAAGGTTCAGGGCTGAGGGTTTAAGGTTGGTGGTTGAAGGTATACGCTTTAGGGCTCTAACTGCGAACACAGGGTACTCTAGGAGCCTACAGAAGAAGGTTAGGGCTTTGGGGAACGTTGTACTAAGGCCCTATATACAGACGTAGCTGAGGAATAATATCGGTAATCAGTCGGGCTTTGACATGAAGCTGCCTGTACGACAACATATTGTCCCACCAGTTTCCATTGTCCAGTTCCTTTTCCATGTGAGTCTCCATTATTCGCTCTGAACCCGAAACCCTAAGCCCCGCCTGAGTATATAGGGGTAATCCCTTAATGCAGCCATCCCCTAAAAACCTTGGACCCATGTAGTCTCAAACCAACTGTGCATGGCGGGGGCCATAATAGTGGCAGCAATGCGCCGCAATACGTAGTAATTGCATCTGGAATCAGGGTAATTTAGAATAATTTCAACTCCCAATTCAAGCAATTTTAATACTATTTCCTATAAATACCACCATTTAAGGTGAGTAGTAATGGCATCAGGAATAGCAAGTGATAGCACAACAGTGTAAAAGTCGTGCGCCTTCGGCGGCATGCGAGGGCCTCCCATAATTTCCAGACAGAACCTTTGAGCCCCGGGCTCTATGGCCGTTTTCCGAACGCATGGATCGTGTTGGGGGGGGGTCTCTATATACTGAGGGCCCAAATCTCCAAAAAACACAGTACACCCTACCTTGAAGCTCAATGCTGGAACCCCGAAGCCTTAACCTGAAACCCAGCCGCGCAATGTGGGAGTTTCCGTAGATAGGGGCCCCAACATCGAGCCTAATGTACTAACAAAAACCGGGCTGGGCTCTAGCTTAAACCCTAACCCCAGTATCCTAAACCACATATATCCTTTCAGAAACCCTATATTCACTTAAACCCTAAACTCTAAACCCTTAGCCCTGTATAACTCCTGTACGCTCCTCTGGAACCCACGACCCACATGTCTGAGCCTCTCGGAAAAGTAGAGGAAGTGTTGCTGCTCCTGGGTTGCTTTTAAGGAACTTAATTTAAGTTACTATATTGGGGGCACCGTATTGACTACTATATATACCCAGCACGGTCACCCTAAACCGTAAGCCTCAAACCCTAAACCCCCAGACCCTACATTTTACCCGTTATGGTACATGAATTTAAGCTCCTCAACAACAAGCCAAGGCTCCTCCTGAGAAATCCAGGTTGCATTGAGAGCTTGGCCCTCCCCCAACCTCAGAGACTGGGGTTTAGGGTTGAAGGCTCAGGGTTTTAGGGTTCGGGGGCTTAGGTTTTAGGGTTTTAGGCTTTAGGGGCTTAGGGGATTTATCCTTCGAGGTTTAGGGTGAAGGAGTGAGTCTCAATTTTTGTGACTGTGCGCAAGAAGGTCAAGCTGATATAGAACAGGAAGCACAACGAAATCAATAGGATCCCTAGGGACCACGTGCACGTAGGGCGAGCAATGCCCATAGTAGGTGTGTATAGGTTTTAGGGTTCAGGTTGTATA
>CAJNIZ010011164.1:0-11296 GCA_905231905.1 Symbiodinium pilosum | reverse complement strand
TGTGACAACAACAGCAGTGGATGCGCACACAAGCTTTTTTACCGTGCTGCGAGCTCTACCATCTGGGGAGCCGCGGGGTCCATGAGCTCGTAGACAGCAAGATGATCGATTGAGTCATGCCTGTCATGTTCTGTACCAAAGCGGGTCAATGCTTTGACTGTAATGATGATAGTCGAGTGCTTCAATCTTACAGTCTGGCAGCTATTCCGGCATTTGCTGACATGCGCCTGAGCTCAGTTTTGATGAGAGCCCGATTTTTGAAATTCAGTTGCTTTTTGTCAGGAGGGTGACGCACAGTCGCCTCCTTTTGCGATGATGAGTCTACAGACTGCACAGCCCTCCTTTCCCGGCAGAAGCCGTGGATTTTTCACCCCAGAAGCATTCAGCACTTAAGCTGCATTCCCCCTGAGAAACGATGCATCCTCTGCCGACATGCACCTAACAGGTATCCCCAACAGCTCAACATCCCAGTCATCGGGCGTTTCAAGGGCAGGCAGAGCGTTCCCCTCAGCTTCATCGGCCCGTTCACCATTGTGAACCTCCAGCCAATCACCGACCCCGGCCCCAATATTTGTGCCGGGCAGCAATGAAACAGCAGGCATGATTCATGAAAGGGGCCATCATCGCAGCCGGAATGACATGCTGGCACAAAGCGCAGTGTAGGGTCTGGCTTGCCACACCAGAGTCCATCAACGCTTGCGTCAGTCATCCTAGGCTGTCATGGGACCTATTCGGAGGAGCCACAGGCGGATTTAGAATTTGCTGGGTCAAGCTAGGCCTTGAAACTTTGCATCCTGAGGGGCTCACTCCATTATTATTGCGTCAACCTTCCAAGCCAAAGTCAACAGCACAACAGGGATGGCACACTCAAATGCCAGTGCACGGGACTCAAACCCCAGACATGCGAGAAACCCGTGCCTGTTCTCACGGCTTGAGTGGATTACCTGGCTTCACCCGCCAAAGCATCGGCGTTTGCCGATGTAGCGTTGTATGTTTCCAAGCTTGTGGGGTTACGGCAGGATCATTAGGATCGTCTAGCTGGGAAAGGGCCTCTTGCCGCTGATTGTTTCCGCTCCATATATGTACAGCATCTCAAGATTGATGGGTCAAAGCCAAGTGAAGCGTCATTTCGCTGATCAAATGATCGGGGTTCCCTGATTTGGTCTGGCGGTTTGCCCGGTTCTGCAACACTCCCGCTGCATCTCCTAGGATTCTTGATTCTTACTTGGCCGTCAATTTCAGGTTTGAGCCACAGCCATAAAGCCTATAAATAACATGTAAGCCTCCCCTTGAGCTTGTGACGCGGGGTCCCCGATGGAGGCCTTGGCCAATCGTTGATTTGAATTGGTGCATGTCAACGCCACGCTTTCGACTGGCATGCCATGATGTAGCCGCGCAGCTCCTCCTCCCCAGGGTTACGAGTCCACTTGAAGGTCCATTGTTGAAGCCGCGCATCAGCGCGACCAGCCAGTGCAACGCATGCTTTTGTTGCCTCGCATACACCACCTGCACACACTTGCAGTACAACATGCGAACATACGGCTTGGCTTGAGCTATGGTGGGACAGAAGCCCACGAAAGCTTGCCCGCAAACTTCTGGACCTCCCTCATTGGCGTCCAGAGACAGAGGGACGGTTCAGCATATTCTCAGCATGTTGTTGTTGCCATTGTTGCAGCCATTCCTTCAAGGTGTCTGACGGAATGCGCACTTCCACTAGGTTCAGTGTTGGCTGGATCCCTTTTGCCTGGGTAACTTGCGCCCAACCGCTGGCCAAAGCCATATTGCCCTAGCTGCGTTCCATTGAAGGTGCGGCTTCGCAATTAAGCCGATGCCGGCAGCTTGCCCACTTCCTCTTGCCGACTCTGTGCAGCAGCAAAGCCAGCAGCCAGCTCTTGTTCAAAGAGGTCATCTGCCTGTTGTCTACGCTGTTCATACGAGCTGTAGTTAGAGTTCACACCTTTCAACTCATCGAGGTTTTCCAAGCGATGCCCTTCGCCGGCTGACTCACTGGCCTCCAGCAATGGGAAGACTCCCCCAGGCGGTATAGGGACTTCAATCCCTAGCGGTGCTCCTTCCCGACGCATCACCACAGAATTTGCAAGGACGACCTTTGAATCGCCTTGAATTCCTTGTGTTCCCAGAGTCAGGCTCATTTTGATTTGAGAGAAGGAAGCCCTCATGGCGACAAGGTGCGAGCTGTTGGGGGAAGGCCGCCGTGACCCGGAACGATGTGACCAGGGCTTCAGTTTGGCGCCAACAGGAGATCGAGGGGTTTCAAAATCAGGTGCCACTGATATGGGTATTCTCAAAAAGAGGGGTCCCAGTCTACACCCCGAAATGCTTGAACTGCGCATGAGTGAATCTCAGAGAGCTGACATTGCCCATGCGGGTTTCTCTTTCAGCTGCTGGTTTCTATGTTTGCTGCAACCAAGATAGCCGCTGATCATAATCCATAGTTGTTCAAGAAAGTTAAGAAAACTTGCGTCTTCAAGAAAAGAACATTGCACCCCCTGTCACGTGTAGTCTTCCGTTTTCTTTCCAGTGCTAGTACCTTCTCTGAAAGAAGGAGTCTGTGCTCCCTGCTCCGTGCACTGCGCCAACTGCAGCTTCCCGGCCTGAAGATTTGTAGTTCACAGGCAGGGTTTTAGTGTTCGGCTTTGTGATCTAAAGCTTCCCCTACACCAGAACCTGTTCTCCTGAGATACCCGAACTGCTTTTCATCTTTTTTCTGTCCCAATGGCCCCGTTTTCAGCAGACCCGCATCTGGGTCTGGGCCAGCAGTAGATCCCTTCAAGTCGCCTGCATTCTGCATTGTTCGATGCAGCTAAGTCATGTTCTTTGGATGGTTTATGTGCCGATTGCTCATGCTGTTGTTGTGCGAGTACTGGCACGTTTCAGCATAAATCTATACAGTAGGTCGCAAAGGCTGAAACAGGGGTGGGATAACCCCCTTGGTTCTCCGATTTGCGCAGGATGTGGCTTCAAGAGATCAGCAGATCAACTTTTGGAAATGACTTGCTCAGCTCAGATGGGTTGTTGCTGCCTCCAGAAGCCTTCCCTACTCCTGCCAGCGCTTTTTTGTTGTTTAAACAAGGTTTTCCAGTGTGAAAATGATCCAGATGGGCACTCCTCGAATGTTAGGACCCCATTCTAGACGCAAAAGCTCCCCCTACTAGAAGAACCCAGAAAGGACTCGGAATTTCTGAAAACTGCCACTACACTAACTTACTAGCAAGTAGTTTCCACTTGTTCTTTTCCATTTCCTGCTGGCCACGTCTCAGCCCTGATCCCTAAACCTTAAGCAGCGTAGTAGGCTGCTGGGGGATGTGATGCCTGCTGGCTGAGGCAAAGCAGGGCCTGGCCACTGCGACGCAGGAGCGAGTTGCGACTGCCAAGATCAAGGGTTTGCTTCTTTCTTGGTGGCTGGTGATAGGGAAAGACTTCGACGGAAACAACTTAGCGGATGGTTTTCGAGTGGTGACTAGAATGGGAAGAAAGGAATGGAAAAGAAGATGGCAGCTACTACATCATTTAGGGTTTAGATTTTGGGTTTGGTTGTTAGCAAAGAATGAAGGAATGCAAAAAGATGGATGTGGCTGTCGTCTTTAGGGCTTAGTGGATAGTACTCGGGGATGTACGAGACCCTTGTAGCAGGGAACAGGAAACGGCCTTGTTCCCGAATGCTCTGCAGAAGGCTTCTCGTTTCAAGGTTGGGGTCCAGGGGTCCAGGAGGTGACCAAAAGTCGTTGCGTTTGTGTTCGCAAAGCGTTCGCAAGCGTTCGAGTGTCGCGGAGTGTCGCGCACCCGTTGTAGTCGCGAAACGCAGTTGCATCTCAAAAGTGCCAACAGTCACAGGGATCGGGGGGTCCTGGTCGCGAAACGCAGAACTGTCGTCACTTTTGGACTTGCGTTTGGTTGTCGCGTATCAAGAGTGTCTACAGTCACAGGGATCGAGGGGGGGTCCTGGTCGCGAAGCGCAGAACTGTCGTTGGAGTTCCTCCTGGTCCTCGCGAGGAGAGAGGAGACAGAGGAATGAAGAGAGGAGAGCCGAGGGAAGAGAGAGAGGGGAGGAGGGAGGAGAGAGGAGAGGAGAGAGAGGAGAGAGAGGAGAGGAGAGCGGAGAGAGGAGAGCAAGCCACAAACACAGCGACACACTAGGCAGGCCAGTCACCAGCCACGCAGAAACAGCTATCACAGCAGCTCCATGCCAAAATCAACAACAACCACAGCAGCAGCAGTGTCAGGCAAGAAGCAGGTCACCTACCCAACACCCACGACCAACATGATACTGTAGGCAACACAACAGAGCATCACCCAGGGGAACACCCGTCACCACTTATGACGCTGGCTGATACACAGAGCCAACTGTTGAACAGGGATGACGAGGACGACCCCGAGGCAACCTGCACAGTCCCGTACGAATACGTCCCGGAAGAAGGGCTGAAGAGGCACCGACAAGGGCAAGGGCAACCTACGCTACCGAGCATGCCGGCCTCCACAAGACGAACTGAGACATTTCTGATGGCCACCGTTCAGGGAAAGACAAACCGTATAGTCCTACACGTTATAGATGCGTCACAAGTTGCACTTCCAAGTTAAGCCAACCATCCCTGAGCAATAATCACACTGGACGCTGAACCTTCAACCAGGCCACTGGGCAACAAGAAATTCCCCGAAAATAAGAAAAGATCAAGTGAGAAGCTGGCGGGGACAGCAGCCCAAAAATAGATTACCCCAAGGCAGCGTTCCAGTTCAGTCTCACCCCAAAAACCAGGGGTGAACAACTATAGTGCTCCTTTTAATGCTACACCCAAGTTTCCAGATCTCAGCCACTAATCAGCTCTGGTTGCCAATCAAGAGGTGGAAGGCCAAACAAACCAGTGATGAAACAATCACATGTATCCCACTCGCATTCCAGTCTAATTGTGAAGTTATAGCCTGTGTGGTGCTTTGAATTTGAGTGGGATGGAGGGGTGAAACTGAGAAGCCCAACAGGGGCCGGGCAGGAGCCCGGCGTGGCGCACCATAGCCACCTCAAAGCCCGAATGAAAGAAAACAAACGAAAGAAAGAGAAGAGAGACAGGACGGGAGAAAGAGAGAGAAGAGAGAGAGGAGATGAGAGAGGAGAGAGGAGAGAGGAGGGAAGAGTGCGCTACTGTCGATCTGAGGATCTGTGCTGTGGGATTTCATCCTAGTTTGGGGGAGTGTTTGCCCCACGAAGTTAACCCTATACATCTTCATGTGAGCTATAGTCTAAACTCCTTAAAGGGGGGGGTTATATTGACGACCATAGGGGAAATTAAGGGGGGGTACCAGAAGTTTAGACTATGGCTCATGTATCCCCAAATATCCCCCCTCAAATAGGGTTTCTATGATAGTTTGGAGAGGGTACTCGGACAGCTTCGTGATGCAAGGCGGGTGTTTCGCCTGGCTGTGCCGACTCTCAGCTGCAGCTGGAAGCCCTCAGGGTCTCTCTGGGCAGGCATAGAAGAGCTAAGGGCTTGGGGTTTGGGGTTGGGGAAGGGCTTTCAGTTTAGGGCTTAAGGCGGGTGATCAGCCCACCAATGCTAAGTATGTTATGTATCTTGTTATTTGCAAGAGTGGAGCATATGACACGGTGATGAATCAGTCCGTATCCTACATCCCAGAACAGATGCCCGAAACCTAAATCCTAAGCCCTACATCGATTGACAATTAAATCCTATTCTTGAAGTTCTTGCACCCTTACCTAGGAGTCTTTTCCGGGCTTCGGCCTGGATGCAGGGCGGTGCTTGGTCGGAAGCTCGGGGAGGAGCAGGCGCAGAGAGGAGGAAAGGTGATCTAATAGCATTATCATTACTTGATGCTTTTTCTGTCAAGTTTTTTTTGCTTTTGGCAGTGCTTAGCTCCATCAGTCCAAAGTTCTCATCAGCACCTTGTTTTGCAACTACCAACATCATGAAAGTGATGGAGTCATGCCGTTTGGATAGTCCCTGAGCCCCAGCGGATGGACAAGGCTTGTGCAGACAAGTGCGAGCGCTGCGCTGTGCGCGGCCCTGGACTCTGCGACGAGGAGGCCGTGCTTAAGGGTTGTGGGCGCGCTCTGCTGAAATCACTATTTTGGTTCAGGTTTCAGTATCGCTTCTTCCAGATAAACATGTATTGGCATTATCACTCTAGCGTTTAGATTACGGCAGCCTCCCAAGTACTGCTGCTAAAGATCATGAAGATGCCTGAGCTGTTCCTATCCTTCATTGCCATAGCAGGCAGCAGGTGTCTGGATTGGCCCTAACAACGGATTCTATAGATGCTGTCAAGAGGCTTTACGTGACCCTTATCGTAGAGCTGTACAGACAACATGACGGAAGACTGGCAATCACTCATGCCTTTGCATCCTTTGTAGTACAAAGAAGCGCATCCTTCCCCTGAAAAGGAGTTTGGAATAATTAGATATGTGAATTTTTATCATCCTGACCTTGTCTTGCTACTAGGGTTCATGCATTGCATACGCTTGCTAGTAGCGGCAGCGTCATTCTGGAGCTGGAGTATCAACACAGTTGCTGTTGCATTTACCAGTAGGAATCCACTATGCATACCATGGCAAGCGCTTGAAGTATCAACAATATTCCTGACTGCCACAACTACATGTATTCAAAAGACCTCATAATCATGACTGAGGTCTCCAAACGAGCTTCCGTGAATTCACTTGCCTGGAATATTGCATGCTCAGCATGGGATCCGGGGGTGTAGCGGGTTTCTGCGGTCCGTCCCCCGCCCCCCTATCAACAGTCCGGCAGGATTCCTGCAGCACCAGTTGGGTGCGGGCCAAAGAGTTAAGAGCAGCTAGTGGCTTGTTCTACAAGAGTTTGCCTCAAATTGATAGTGGTTGTAGCCGAATTCGGAACAGTAGGCACGTTAGAAGCGGTTCCGAGCAAAATCTCGTGCCGATATCTTCCCCCGTGGCCACAGGCCACTGCCCGAAACTTGACCTGCCACAGGCAATCTTTAGGGTTCGGAGCTTGGAATTCAGGTTTGCGGTAATACTAGTACTGTCATCATCGGTGCTTTCATGTGCCTTACAGGTTTTCAACATAGGCCTGGGGTCCTCGGCATTGTTTGCTATGTTGCCCTGTGAACGTCCATGGCGAGTAAAGCCTAAACTCTTCAGCCTGGTACCGATATGATGTTGAAGGTCTGGATGGTACTACGCATAGTATGGGTAGAATGATGATCTAAACCAGCGCTACTGATGCTGATCGCCTGAGAAGCTTGGTTGGCTTGCAGAGGTCGTCCGGAACGTCAGCGGCCGATCACTTAGCGGTGAGTTTTATACTGCATCAAACGGAGGGGTGTGAAAAGATCCTCGTTCGTGTTCTCAGGTTTCCATACTCAAGTCTAGATTGCACTGCTTCAGGGAGCGTGTAAGGACCTGAGGTTGCCACGTGTGCAGAAGATGTTCTAGAAATAGAGTGACAGCCACGTAGTCTCATCATCCATAGGTAAACCATGGGAGTTAGGCACCTGATTAGAACCCCCGTGCCTTTAACCCGGATTGTCACAGAGATTCAAACTCTAGGGGTCCTAGCAGAACGGCAGGGTCAAGAGTCGCGGGCCCTTACTGTCCCTATAATGAGTTCCTTAGATAGTCCAGGTGACAACCTCATACTCTCCAAAATCCGCTGTAACTGGCAGGTAGAAGCCACAACCATTAGGTTTGGGGTTATTGTAGCCTTAAGGCTTCGGGTATTCGAGGTTTCCCTAACCCTAAGCTTCCCGCCGCATCTGTAAGGTTTGGGTTTCATCTGCGTGCGCGACCAGATGCCCCAAAAAGACATCCGCGGCTGGATGAGCTGAGGCAACGCGTGGTACGGGAGAACAAAACCTGCACAACTTGCTTGTGTGAAGTTCAGCGCGTAGGCAAATCGTGCCCCCGAAGGTAAAGAGCGGCACTGCTTCATGATTGCTCGACATGTTTGTCTGCAACTCGCTGTGCTTCGAGTTTCCTTCTGCCGCTTGCTTTCCCGTAGCGGAGGCTCTGCCGGCGTGCTAGCAGCTATTGTAATCCGTGCTCGTGATAAATCAAGGACGCCCCCCCCCCCCCTACACAAATAACCCAGGGCCCATCATTCTGGGGAGCCAGATGCCACACGGAACTGGAACTCTATTTACATCCCTTGAAATCTGAGCGCACTCCAAATTTTAGATTAATTTCGACTAATTTAGACTAATAGAAAACATCCATTGAAACCATTTTAAAAATCCTCCCCACATGGGTAGTTTTTCCATTATTCTAGGATGTTTTCTATAAATCAAAAGAGACCCTCTCACGCAAGCTCCGCAAGGGGCGGCGCAGGAATCAATGTTCGAGCCTTTACTTCCTAATAGATTTTAGTAAGCAAATCAGCATTCAAAAGCAGCTTTGCTTTTCTCATCTCCAAAGCAGCCAAGTAAGCGAGTCTTTCTAAGCCTTAAGCTTGTCAAGGTAAGCTCCAGAATCTAAGTAATCCTTCAAGAGAAAAACGACTCCAAACGGCTTGTAAAACAAATCGCAACCCATTCAAAATCAAGCAGGAACCCATTAAAAGTCCTTCTACTGTTTGCCGGGGCTTGGAGAAACATTTCTTTAATTCCGAGTGGTTTTTTCCCCCAAAATGCCTCTGCCTTTAAAGTAGTCTTTGACCCCAAATTTGGCCAAAAGTAATTTCTTTAAATCGAGCGAGTTCTATTAATCAAGACCATGGAGTAGCAAACGATTTCATTATTGTTGCTGGCATCGCATTTTGGTCGCGTAGGGCTCCAGCGAGAGCTAAGCCCAACGTCCAACACCATGGGAGGTTTGCTGCATGGAGGTCTGCCAGTAGAAGGTGGCACCACCCTGTAGCTATCTAAAGTATTATCATCGAGATTTTGTCTGCTACTGCTATCCCCACGAACCTGAAGCCTTTGACTCCAAACGAAAACACTCTGATCAATCCCTGTACCTTGATTCTTCAGGAATCAAGTTTTGTTGCCCGCGCGTCGATGAATGGTCTTACAGCTTGTCAGATCTACCGTGGTTCACATTCCATATCTCCAGAAATCAGGATATGTGATGGAAGTTCAGCCTTGGAAGTCTGGAATGCAGGAGAAGTCCTAGGCCAGGCTTCGTAGGAGTGACGATGTGCTGCAAGTAGCACAAGATGTTTTTGACGGGAGCAGGGTAGAATAACAGTCCTCGTACAAGTAACTTATCACAAGGCTTTGATGAAGCCTGCTGCAAGGCCTATGGGCCTATTTATTTGTGTTTATCGCAGCCCTTTGGCTCTGTGTCACACCAATGCATGCGCAGCGCGCGCCACATGTCCGCAACACGTCACTGCAGACGCTGCTCGCGCACAGGATATCCGAGAATTCACCACACCTCCGCAGACATTTCATGACTGCCCACCCAAGCGCAACACACAGCTTAGCGTTCGAGGTATAGCGCGGCGCTTACTGAAACTGCCCTTCTACGACCCCAGTCCCGCTCCAAACGGCCTATCCCGAATCTCGCTGGCAAGCCGTAAGATCTGCCGCTGTGGCGGGCTAAACGGCGGCCGACCGCCTTGGGAGGCCAAGCGGATTTTTTCATTTCTCTGGGATCTTTGGTCTAGAGGATTTAGGGTGCAAAAGGCCTTGGCCTTTGACTGCTTTGAGTTTTGAGTGCGCTAGAGTCCCTGTGGAGGTTTCTCCCGTGTTGGCAACAGCAAACTGGGAAGACTCAGAATTTAAAAGGTTGGGATTGCAGGTTTAGGATTTAGGGTGTAATCCAGTATTTGACGGCTCCAAAGTTTCAAATCAAAGTTAGTGGCATTGGCTTTCGGGAGCAGTCCCCTAGACCCTGACCACCTTTAACCCCGGCCCTAAAAGGCGTAGATAGAGTTTGGGCTTTGCTTGCATGCTTGTGTGCTGATTCAGCTTCGCAGCAGTTCAGGATGCCCCAGTGAAGCCTGCCTTTTACGGGTAATAAACGGATCACACATGGGTCTTGGCCTCAAAAGGTTTATCAGAACTGTGTTGCCTCCTACACACATGGAGTTCAGGTCAGGAGCGCCTAACTTTGAGAAACCCGCACTTCCAGATGTCGCATCTGAATCTCTTGTAGCAGCCAAGCAGACCTCGATGCCATCGCCGCCATGATCTCAGACCTTAACAAGGAATCCAAAGATGGATTGCCCAAGTGGTCCGTTACGTCGGCAGAAAGAATATCTTGGGGATTCCATTTTTGGCGGTCCCTTTTTACTCGAGCGAGCAGTGTGAGTACCATCAACTTTGCAACTGCAGGTTTGATCAGCTAGTGGGTCCTCTGAAATTCTACGTGTCCCAAGAAAAGCTGAAACTGGATTATGAGTACAGCTGCAAGGAGTTTTTCATCACGTGCCCCTTTGAGTACAGATTCTAGTCGTGGTTGGGCGCATGGAGCCTCGCAGAACCCTCAGCCGCCCCAAGCCTTAAGCCGTAAACCCCAGGCCTTAGAACGCCTAGGCCCTAGAAGCCCTAGAAGCTCTGAA
This sequence comes from Symbiodinium pilosum, assembly GCA_905231905.1. Taxonomy (NCBI): domain Eukaryota; class Dinophyceae; order Suessiales; family Symbiodiniaceae; genus Symbiodinium; species Symbiodinium pilosum. The sequence continues at coordinate 788 of CAJNIZ010011164.1, read as the reverse complement.
CCCCTGAAAGCCTAAACCTTAACAGGCTGCAGGAGATGCAGCCCATCCCTGGGCATTCGACGACGTACCAGGCTGGACTTTTTGCGCAAACAGATCCCAAGAGTCTCTCAAGCGTGCGTCTAAACTTACAAGCCATCAAAAACCCCTACATGTTCGTGTGACCCGAAGCCCCAGATTACCAGGACAAATGTCCTCCCACTTAACCCTCAAGCTAGGAAACGCATTGATCAAAAGGCTTCTTCATTGTTGGGTCATTGTTAGAGGCTCCTACGGGACGTTAACGCACAAAAATGCGTTTCTGCCTGAGCCCATCAAGATTGGCCTGCGTGGCACGAACAGCACTTTCGGACCTTCCGAGGCCTCAAAATCAGCGCTGCCACCACGTTTGGCGTGTTTCGCTGAGCATCCATGCGGCGACCATGACAACATTCAGCCCTGTTGCATACGGGTTCCCAGAGCATCCATGCCCGAACCATACTGACGTGCGTATTTCAAGAGCATACGGTCACCAGAGCACCCATGCACAAACCAAAATGACGTTTGCGTTCCAAGAGCATACGGTCACTAGAGCACCCCTGCCCAAACCATAATGACGTTCGTGTTCCAAGAGCATACGGTCACCAGAGCATCAATGCCAAAACCTCGATGACGTTTTTGTTCAAAGAGCATACGGTCACCAGAGCATCCATGCCCAAACCATAATAACGTTCGTGTTCCAAGAGCATACGTTCAGCCAAGCATCCGTTCCCAAAGCATGACCCCTCATACTTTCCCTGAAATCCTAGATA
>CAJNIZ010011163.1:0-10987 GCA_905231905.1 Symbiodinium pilosum | reverse complement strand
ATCCCTATAGAATCCCTATATACTCTATTTCCTCCTTCCCATTTACGAACCAGTAAGCAAATTCTAAGCAAGCAGTATCAAGCCTTCTCCGATTCAAAGGGTTTCCGACAATTAGGGATCCCGGGTGGGCAGTACCTGCTTCACCAATTCTAGTTTTTGTTGAAGTACATGGGGGGGGGGGGGCCGAATGTTTCAAAGTATCCAAATCTTTTGCACATGTGAACCCACATCCGAGGTTGAGTGACAGCAGCTGAGAGTGCAATCCACGTCTCTCTTCTCCCCCTTCCCCTCTTGAAAATCAAGTCGCTGAGTCCATTGTTAGACTCCTTACGGTGTAACCGGGCGCCGGACAGATGCTTAAAAAATGCGCAGGCCCCAAGAGCCCACCATCTCCCAACACGGTAAAAAGCTGAGCTATAGTCTAAACTCCTAGTATCCCCCCTAATAAGCCCCATGATAGTCCCCTATATAATGGCTTATATAACCCCCTTTTAAGGAGTTTAGACTATCGCTCAGCTGGGTTTATAGACAAGAACATGATACAACTGCGCAAGCCACAAGTTGGTCTCGAGGCTCTTGCCCCCAAGCCCAGGAAGTTGGAACGGTTGCAGGCCGTCACCTGGGTACTTGGGGCACGGTTTGCCAGGATTGTACCTGGCCTAGGGTACATTTGGTTGGGCCACATAAAGCCCAGGCTTTTAATGGCTTTGTAGTGATTCTATAGGTATTGAGGGTAATGGAAATTGCTAAAAAAAAATCAAACCTTCCCCTGCGGCTCCAAGCCAACGAAGTCATGCACTGATGCGTAGCTGGCCTTCCTGCGCAGTCATGATGCCGAGAGCATTTCAGAATGAGCATGGCACGCTTCTGCAAATTGGGCACTCTAAGCACATCCAGTATATCGAGCTGGTCTCAGTGTTGTCATGCTAGGTGGAGCTGCAGCAGCACTTGTTTTTGGCCATGTCTGAGGACCATCTAGGACCCAGGATCAAAATCTGCTCTCCCAAAAAAGAGTCCATTCAGCAGCCTTCCACGGGGCTGACGGAAGAACCCTGCTTTCAATCACTAGAGCCCGAAACCCTGAACCCCTCAACCCAGAAGCAGCCTCCCACCGTCCTAATTTTGGGAAGGCCCCAAGTATCCCTGACTTAAGCATCAGCGAAGCTCGTTCTGCTGCTCTCTGGCTGGGAACTGGCATGCAATGCGCTCATATGAGCTATAACACTAAACTCCTTAAAGAGGTTCGGTAGGGGATTATATAGGGGAGTATTATTCGGTGTATGAAGAAGGATACTAGGAGTTTAGACCATAGCTCATGCGCATTGTAGAAATTAGAAATGGACGCAAAGGGTCTCTTCCAATATGTCTTCTTTGGAAAACGATTACCTTTGCCGTTTCAAGCCTACGCCCGAAACCCTAAACCCTAAGAGGCTGAGCCCTGAAAAACTTCTTAGAGACCCTATGAAGAGCTGGCGTCCTTCGACTTTCACGCCAATCCGGTGCATGGCAAGGTCATGTTATGCGTAGGGTTTAGGACACTATAGTTTAGGATTTAGGGCTTAGGGTTATAAATGAGGGCTCTCAAGGTTTTGCAACATCGCTTGCTCAGCATCTTCACTGGCGGCGCAGCATTGAGGTCACAGCTTGCACCAACGCTCTTTTTCAGGTTCACATGGCCAAAACCCTAAACCTTGAATCTTAAACTCCGAACCGTCAATACTTGATCCTAAACCCTAAACCCTGTGGCAAGAAGAGATTTTGCCATCCGTGATCTGCTATTCAGTTTTTCTCCAGGCGAAGGGTGACTTTTGGTGGTTGCACGAGGTGAGATGTCACTATGGGACTACTACGGGACCTTTCATGAATGGATGTTGACAGGCTTTGACAAGTTAGCACTCTAGATCTAAGTCGGAACCATGGGCCCCTAGTACGAGGCCCTCAGCCCGCAACCTCATGCCAAACACGGTCTTTAGAATGCGTCTTTGTCTTACTAACACCCCCCAACGAGGCCCATACGCCGCAGCGCTCTCAGTAGACTCAGGGCCCTCGACGCCCAACCTCTTGCCAACCACGCCGTCAGCGCCCAACCTCATGCCAACCACGGTCTTCAGAATGTGTCTCTGTCTTGGTTAATACCCCACAACGAGGCCCCAATTCCACAGCGCCCTCAGCGCCCAACCTCCTGCCAACCACGGTCTTCAGAATGTGTCTTCGCGCGGCGGCAGGGCCTTCCTTTCCGCACTGGCAGCAGCCACAAAATCGGGCAACGCCCTGGGTTGCTGCTGGGTTGGATAAGTGCGGTCGCTGATGATCCTGGCCCTTTGCGCCAGCATCATCAGTATGATTGGGGACTCGTTTCTCGATTTGGGGCTGGCGGGGTGGAGCGCTGGCGCGCACCGGCGATCGCTCGTAGCATATACGTATATATCCTATGTTTACCCGTAAGGCTCCCTAGAATCCCCCTAAAAGGCCTAAGGGCCCCTTAGTGAGACCCATACACGATTTATGGGAATTGTTTGGGTTTATCTAGTCTTGGGTTTTTTTGGCTATCTTAGTTTGGGAGGGCGCATATTGGGAGGCCCGCGGCCGTCATGTAATATCTTCTTCATATGAAATACTATACCCCACAACAAAATGTAATCTTCCCCTGTATTGGGGACTAAAGCACGCCATTCAAAATGCTACCGCACGTAACTCCATAGGTATGACTCAAAGTTCTAGGCCTATAATTCGTCTACAAGTGCTGAAGCCCTAAACCCTAAACCCTAAACCACGTTAAAGTACACAGGAATCTAGAGGTTTTTCCGGACTTTTGCCACCTTAAACCTGCGAGGCATTGAGTGTCGCGAGGTGCAGCTATGATCCGCTAAGCTGCCGGACTTAAATGAAGATTGGCAGCGCTTCTTTCTATCCAAGTGCTTCTTGCAGCAGAACCGTTTTTGTTTTAGGATTTCAAAGTTGTAGTTTGTAGGTTGAAGGCTCAAGATTCGGGGCTAAGGTTCAGGTATGAGGTAACAACATTGAGAGACATCCCATGATGCAACTGATTCTGATCACTGCTTTCCGCGAACACTTGCTGGAAGCTCTGAATGACGGGCTGTGTCTAGGAACCATGCGGGTACAGGTAAGATCATGTGGCCTTCCGCTCAAGGAATTTACGTAGCATATTCTGAGAAGCCCCACAGCGTTGCTCCAGGCTTTCCACACTTCATCCAGTTCCTGCTTCGAAAGCACTTTTTCCACTTGGGAGGTCTGGCGGACTGCTGCCAATCATTGCTTTCATACCTTGCTGTTAAAAAATGCTCTGTGCGCCAGCATCACAGAGAAATTCTGAGTTCGCCACCGTCTTCAGGATGGCCCCACGGCACCACAGATCCATCTGCAAGCAATGCGGCAAAGGCGCGTGCAGACGACCTTGCTTGTTTCTGCGCATGCAGCTTGTGGCCAATCAAAGAAGGTTTGTTTCAGTGTACCACCAGTGGCAGAAGATTTTATGGCAAACAAAGTCGTTTGTTTCATGCAATCCTCGTTGCCATGACCCCTAAAGTGACCCACGCTCAATTGGGCATCGAAGCACTGATCATCAAGAAGTAGACTGACTGTTTTCCAGTAACCTGGGGTGCCCCCTACTCCCAAAACCCTGACCCCAAACCCTGGACTTACTGGTGCTTAAAAATGCGCTCCCACCATCATCTTTATTCATGAGGGCATTTTTGTAACACCAACCCCTATGACAAACATCGTACAAGTAGCGTATGACTCTAACAAGGTCCTCATTAAACGTTGGGTACTGCCACCACCTTGTACCAGTCTATATTAGGGGTCATATTAAGGAGTATGCACATATAGAAGCATATTGTCGATATTCTCCAACTGTTACGAAGCGGGGGCAGTACCCAAATTATAGGGCTAATAAGGTTACCCAAAAATTCTTGCCACTTGCAACATCTCACTAAGCAATTTAGGTCTTAGGGAGCCTACAACAAATTCTACGTTCACTCTCCAGGACCCCGTCCAGTATCTGGGAGCGAATGTCAATCCGAACCAACACTAAACCCGGGGTTAGGCTTTAGGTTCTAACGCTTAGGATTTAGGGTTTAGTGCTTAAGGTTCGGGGCTTAAGGCTTAAGGTTTTGAGGCTCAACATGTAAGCCTGAAACCCAGCGACTGGATCTGCCGCACTTGATGCAACATGTGCTGCACCGAGCTACTGTCACCTTAGTTCAAGATGAGGCTTCAGTGATTTGGGCTTGGGTTCTGGGATGAGGTTCCTACTACCACACTGTTGAAAGATTTAGGCCTTAGGCCTCGAGGTGTGGTGTTGCAATTATGGATGTGAAGGTGCGGGGTTTAGAGGGAAGGTAGCTTCTAAACTTACGGCTTGGGCTTCGTAAAACCCATCAATTCCAACAAACATTCTGGCAGGCTAAGCCCGAAAAATGCAGAAAGCATCACACTGTAAAAAACTGTTTGGAAGGCCATGGGTTCTTGTCACCTACTTCTGATTATGCTCGGAACCCGAGTAGAAACCCCCTGAGTGGACATGGGGCTTATCACTGCCAAATGAGCTACTGTCTAAACTCCTAGTATCCCCCTTAATAAGCCCTATAGTAGTCCCCTATATAATCCCCCATATAACCCCCCTTTTAAGGAGTTTAGACTATAGCTCAAATGCATTAGTCGGTAGGTTCAAAGCGCCAGGCACATCCTTATCAGGCTTAGGGTCTAGGGCTCTGTATTTGAAGGAAGATCCATCACCTCAAATGTAGAAGGCCATTTAGTTCTTTGTGAATCCATGGTCAAAGGTTGACCTACTTCTGAATCTTCTGAGGTGCAGGCACGATTCCTCTGTATTGGGTTCGCTATGTTGAGCCTGATGGCTTTGTATTGCGCAAATTGTTAACCGTCAAAATCAGCAACACGCAATTATGGTCAGGATTTTGGGTGCCCAAGCACTGGACCACAAGATGCCACAACTTAAACCCTCCCTGTTGCACCCTAACCTAGAAACCCAAATCCAAACCCGTCTCTGAACCGTTACATCCAAAATTGAACACCCGAACCCTCGACGCCTCGGAACCCAGAAACCCCAGCTTCAACCCGAAACCCTAGACTGGCGTGAGTACATGGGAGCATGAGCTTTCGAACGAAGGCCACGCTTGAGGGTCTTGACAATACTGTGAGGGCTACCCTCACGATTGTGTTCCTCATGTTTTCATGTTCTCGGGTTCTGGGGTCCAAGCCTCTTGTTGCGGTGAGATTCTGGTCGCGGCCTCTTTGTCAGGCGTGCCGCAGTACCCATGGTTCCACACAAAGCGTTACTGCAAGCGAAAAGGCTCCACTGCTAGTCGTTTATGCCGCTGCGCAGCTTCCAAGTACTGAATTTTGGAGCAGTGTTTCAATGGGAGGCTGCACCAGAGCGGTGCACCAAGCGCACAGCTGCAGGCCGAGAACGACACGCGACGTCACGGGGGTCCATTTGCTGCTCTGCTCGGCATCAGCATCATGTCTGCGGATTCTTTTTGGCACCTGCAAATAAACTCAGACGCAAGCGAGTCGGTAAGGCCCGCCCTTGCCAGTAGACTTGGGGGTGGGAACTTTGAACCCTAATTTGGAATAATTTGGGTGGTTCGGGGGGGACGGCGAAGCTATGCTAGCGCGCGATAATGTGCGTGCCTCCCGCCCGAAAAGACAAAGGTACCCAGGAAGCTTTAAACCCTCGTAGACCCTAAGCCATCTACTCATGTCCCAGGCACCGCCAGCATCTGCGGCTCCCCATGTCACCACTGTCCCATCTCAGGGTTTAAGGCTTTATGGGACTCAAGGTCCAGAATGTTCTGACTGGTGCTCGTGTGGGGTGGGGGAGTATATAGATAGGGCATTCTTTTAAAGGATCCACAGGTCTTGGCCTGAGATATTGCGGTGAAAGAGGTACGGGATGCAAAGTGTTTTTCTTGAGAATTTGGGGATCCGGGTTTGCCATCCAGGCGATGAGTAGACAACTTGGGTCTCGGGGACTTAGGTTACGGGAGACACAAGTAAAGTTGTTTACGCGTTTTTTGGTGATAGCCAGGCCATTGAGAAAATGGTACAAACTTCTTCAAAAAGGTTCTCATTAAAACGAACGGACTTCTGCATTCCAAAACATGCTTTGCGGTAGTGTCAACTTCATGAGAACCCAGGCTGTACATCTGCCCAGGGTGCCACTACATCTGCTGACTGATAGCATCCTCAAAGGCACCCGTCTCCAAATGTTGTCAGTACCTGGACCCCCAAAGTATGTAAAATAATAGCCTTTATGGCTGTTATTATGGGCTTAGGGCTATTATTTTACATACTTTTGGGGGTCTAGGTAAGTGTAAAAGAAAATTTTGGGTTTAGGGTGCGCCAATAGCCTATTGAACCGCAGCACAAATGGCATGCGAGGAGCCTTTCCCAGTAAATCCAAGAAAAGGAGAGCAAAGCTGTTGCTAGGAATGCCGTTCCGACGTGATAAATGGAGGTTCATGAGCATATCTAACGTATTTATGGCTGTTTTTGTCCACTAACAGCCCCCTTAAGTCCCCTAGTTGGGTTGTAATTCGTTTGTGTGTTCAGATGCTCAATTAAGGAACTGGCTCCTCGGGACCCTAGCAGTACTTGTATCGCTTCTGGGCTCAAAATGTATTAGGTGACACTCACGGTCAAGGGTTGTGGCTTGTGGTTCAGAAAAATGCTCTCGATTGTTCAATACCCACTCTCCTCTACATACGCACCCTTGCCCTAAGACTTGTGGAATTCTAGGGTTGTCAAACCGGTTCTGGAAAATTTCTAGATTTTGTGCAGGTTGGGAGACCCTCCACTGGGCCAACTGATGCCAAATGTCTGATAGTGCACTCTCACAGCTACCATTGCGGTAAAAGCCAAACACGTCCCCAAACATGTGGTGTGTTGCGATTCAGAAACTAGGTGAATAATGGGGATGTGCAAGGTTCTCATTCGGTTTATAGGCTTTATTTATGTCTACTTCTTGGGCCCCGCGGACCCTCCAAATTGTTGGGAATTGTGAATATGTTCACTTTTGGGCTGTGAGAGCTCCAAACCCTCACTCAACCCGGCTTCCGGGGCTCACGGGATGGCTTCGATGGGCAGATACCCTCACTTCGGACGGGTTCCCTGAATGTCAAAGGCAAGTAAACACAGCCGTTTTTGGCTCTTCATTGTATGAGTCTTGGGCCATCAGTGTAATTACTTACTGTGGAGGGCCAAGCAATCATCTTTGCAGCTCGTTTAAAGCAAAGAATTAGCTGCAACTGCTCTATAATTCATATAAAAAGATTCTTCAAACAAGCAACAAGTTGAAGACTGGTTTCCCGAACCTGCAGTCGAATTCGAAGTTTCAGATATGAATGGCTCAGGTTTTAGGATCTTGCATTTCTATTGACACAAATACTCAAGGTACAGGGGAACTCCTGTTCGGAAAGTTCCTGTTCATAGATCCCTGCTCTTTTATGCGGGCTTTCTGACAAATGAGGTTTTGAAAAAATGGACGGGCGGGTTCTTCAAATACCCTAGCAACAGGGGGGCTACAAGCAGATTACAAGGGCACGTACATCCTGAACTCAACCCTAAAACCGAAACACTCAGCCCTAAACCCGTATGCCCTAAATCCTGAACCACGGACCCCAAACGTTCAACCGTAAATTTCAGACCCCAAACCTTAAACCCTGAGCCCCAAGCCCTAACCCTAAACCTTGGACCCCAAGCCCTTAACACCAAATCTTGGATCCCAAAACCCTACGCCCTAAACCCTGGACCACAATCGTTTCGGGAAACTCAAAAGGTGCTGGGTACCTGCTCGAATTGCGGCAAAGGCTGCAGAGGTTGCCTGGATCCTTTGCTTTCCAAAGTTTAGGGTAGGGGGCATACTGTTTAGGGTTTAGGCGTTCACGACTTAGTAAATAACATGTGAAATCTACTGCTCAGGATTCAGGCAGTAAAGGCCTAGGATTTAGGAGTTAAAGTTTACTGTTAAGGTTTACGCACTCCAGTCTTAGATGTGGGGTTTCTGGTTTACTGCTTATAGGGTTGAACCATGAAAGTCTTAGGAATTAGGGTGTAAGGTTTGTTGTTTAGGATGTAGGCATCACAGGGGTAGGGTGTAAGGCGTCATGCTTTCCGCGCACACCACCACGTGGAACATGTGTTGTGGTGCCCGTCTACGGGCCCGTCTACGGCTAGTGCCTCCTCCCAACCACCCACCCAACTCATGACCTCGTTCGGGTTAAGGTTGTTTCTTATTGTCTTGTTGTCGTGGGGCGGTGCACGACGGCGCGGTCGTTCAGAGCCCACGCTAGGCACACAAAGGACGGAGCCCTGGACAATCGCGCTGCTAAGCCACCAAGCCCGATGCGATGCAGGCTGGATGAATGCTTCAATCAAGTGTACAAAGGCACTGGCTTAGCTGCTACATGATTGCTCGTATGTGGCGAAGACACAATCAACTACATCCATAGGGCCAGGCAATGCCTGCGCTATTGTTCTGCAAGCTTGGACTTTACGCCACCTGTTCGTGCGTGGCGCGAGAAGACGTACTAGATCTACAAGCTTGGACCATGCCTGCACCATCCCCGGTGCTCACGCATGGCCGGCACCGGCCAAAACGCGCAGAAAAACTTCAGGTTTAGGCGCTCTGGGCGGGCGCCCCGACCTGCTGGCTCAGATTGTTAAACGCCTATTTTAGGAGGCGCAATGTGCCAGAGGGCAGGTGAAAGTAGAGGTGGTATGAGTAAACGAAATGGCGGTCCAATTTACTTACACCACGCCATCCTTCACCGAGAAAATTCACATGCACACCCTCTCCTGTGATAGGATGCCCTGAAAACACCTTGACCTGCCCTTCTTGCCCTGCCCAATGAAATCCCTGAAAATGTTCTGCCCCTGCCCTGCCCTCCCTTGCCATCCCCTTCCTGCCCAGCCGCGTCAAGCTGGAGAAGTCTAGCCATTAAAGTAGACAACTCTTACAGTAAAGGCGGAGGAGAGGTCTGACAGTAGAAGTGGAAGTTTTCAGGGTAACAGCGAAGAAGTCTAGCCATAAAAGCAGAAATTTTCAAGGGAAAGGCAGAGAAGTCTAAGCGCAAAAGTGGAAAATTCCAATGGCAAAAGCGGAGAAGTCCAAGCTACGGAGACTTTTCATGAACTTTTCACCAAAGTATTTTTCGGGTGGCTTTGCAAGGAGCTGTTCGGGAAGCTTTTGGCCTCGGCCTTTCGGGAGTCTTGTATTTGCTGGGGCTGTTGGCGGGGGCACTTCGGCATGGGGAACCACACCCAGTCGAGGCAAGCTGCCTCAAAACGCAAACAAAGTCACCTCCTGGAGGCAAGCTGCCTGAAAAAGGGCTGCCTCCAAAGGTACAAAAGGATACCCAGTGGAGGCAAGCTGTTTCAATAAGTAAGGAAAGACATCCGGAGGAGCAAGCTGCCTTAACAGGACAGTAAAACGAAACACCCGCCGGCATTGGGCATTGGGGCTCAAGGATCATCCCCTATAACTGACAACATGGCCGGGGCGCCCGCTGAGCTCACGCATCCTAAACGCAGAACCCCAAACTCGGAATCCTAGGACTCGTGCGTCCAACCCATGATTTAGGGTCATGTATTTCACTTATGCTCCAGCATTTGCGGCAGCACCCTAGTAATAGTAATAGTAATAGTAATAGTAGTAATAATAATAATACTATTAATAATAATAGTAATAGTAATAGTACTAATAATCAGCTCCGGAGCCGCCTCGCTGCCACTTCGGCACGCTCGCCACTGGTTAACGGAGCAGGCAGCTCAGGGATTTTGCATTCAAGGGTTGGGACTTAGGGTTTACTGACTGTTTAGGATTTAGGCATTCAGGGCTTAAGGGCTAGGATTTAAGGTTTAAGGTATACTGTTTAGCGTTTAGGCATTAGGGCTTAGAGCTTAGGATTTAGGTTTAGGGTTTACTTCTCCGGTTCGAGTCACGAAGGGTTAAGGGTTGAGGGTGTAGGGCTTGGAGGGCGACGAAAAACACACCGGAAGAAGCAAGGCGTCAGATAGAACTTGCTGAAGTTACTCATCAACTACTGCTTGAAACACCATCCACGTCTTCTGATCCCTGCGTATCCCAAGGGTCCTAGAGCACCACTGCTTGGAATAAAACAAGCAAAGAACAAAACATGCGACAGTGTTTAATAAATTAGTAGCTAATTGTGGATGGATGCCTAGAGTAGTCCCTACATTACTCCTTACTGCCTATATCCCATTCCTTGCTCATTACCTTCCGCGAGCAACAACCCAAACCCTAGTCTTGATTGTGCTTCCATTCCCCCAGTCGGTTTCACGAAGCAAGATTCCGAAACACTAAATCTTAAACCCTAAACCATGTGGCAAGGGTCAGTATTACGTCGTGTAGCTGCTGCCGCACGGCACTGCTGTCACCACCGCTCGTAGCGGCACCCCACGTTACCTGATCCCGGGTTGAAAGCTTGCAGGTGATAAATTCGGGGTTGAGGATTTAGGGTTTAGGGTTTATAGGGTTTAGGGTTTATAGGGTTTAGGGTTTATAGGGTTTAGGATTTAGGGTTTAGGGTTTACGGGGCGAAGGCCATCTTCGGATACGCCCTTTTAGGTTTTAGATTCAAAGACTTGAGGGGTTTAGGCAGGGCCGACGCGGATAGAACATGAAAAATCCCAACCTCCCTAACATCCCCCCACCCCCCACAGCGTGGCGCTTCAAATTCTAAACTGTCCCCTAAACCTCAAGACTCCACGCGGCTAAACGTTAAACATCCTTTATCCCCTAGATGCCTATCATAAACCCTGAACTAGATTCCCCTACCATCCCTTTACAGGGACGACCACACAGCTTTGCTTCATCTTGCTTCGGGATGCCACGGTCCCATCGGCTAAGATGGCGGCAAACGAATAACTGCTGGCCTCCCAGGTGGTGTGGGTTTTGGGTTAAGGGGTTTAGGGGGTTTGG
>CAJNIZ010011162.1:0-11299 GCA_905231905.1 Symbiodinium pilosum | reverse complement strand
GCCCATGGTTTTAACCCCTTACAAGCTCTAAACTCTAAACCCCAAACGGTACCCCTGTTTTTTGTGAAACCCTTCCCTTTTCTCCAGGCTGCTTCAGGTGATTTGCCTACGCAATTCTCGAGCGCCGATGGCGCTGTCTTCTTGGGCTGTTGTTACCCTAAACCCTCATCATATACCCCTATATGCCCTTATATAATCCCTATATATAACTCCTATATACTCCCTTACAATCTGAGTTCAGAATTTCCCTGAATGTTCAAGTACAGTTTGCCAGGATGCCTTACACCGCCTTGTGGAGCTCCTCGGAGCTTCAGCTGCAAACGTTCGGCTCCCTGCGCGCGCGTCACGCTTGCGCCCCTACAAGGGCTGAGTTGGACTTTCCGGTACTTCCAAAGGAGTGTGCAGGGATGCGGCTTTTAGGCTTTGGGGATTTAGGGTCTAGGGTTTGAGTGACCTTTAATAAGTCCCTAGAGAGGAAGGTGTAGTGATGTAAACTAGGCCTCCTTTTATTCCTGGTTGCGGAGGATCCTAATACGTTTTTAAAGGTTCAGGGCTTAATATTGAGTCCGACGCCTGACTGTAAAGGGTTGCTACAACATGGCTCTCTTGGTCTTAAGAAGAGGATGCCGCATGTCACCCAACTTCAGGGTCCCTTAAGGCAGGATTATTCTGCACAAGCGTCTTGCGCTTATTTGGCCAAAAGAAGAACTTTAACCTTATTGGGTCTCTATAGTACAGCTTGAAACTTTTTTTAGCCCTGGTTATTGGGGAAGAGAGTGAGCGTAATTGTGGCAGGGAATAGCTTATTCGGTTCTCCTGGACAGCAACAAGGCTCCCGAAGCGAGACCTTGATCGCAATTCCCTCTGCAATCCACTTTACATCAGGGCTCCGGGGCAAGAACAGGAGAGAAAAGTATGAGACCTACCCAAAACGCAACAGGGTTTTTAAGGGTTTAAGGTTTTGTGCTTAGGGATTTTTAGGGTTTAGGGATGCCTAAGCCCCAAAAGTATGTAAAACAATGGCCTTTATGGCTGTTATCTTGGGTTTAGGGCTATTCTTTAAAATCCGTTTGGGGTCTAGGTAGAGAAGAGCGCTAAGATCCCGCTGCACTGTCTCTGGAAGCCAGGGAAGTCTAGGAAGTTGGCTGTGCTGGACCCTAGAATCCGATTGTTGGAAGCTTGCAATGCCAGGTGGAATTTTCGATCCTTGATGCGGTTCCAGATGAGCAACTCAGACAAATTCAGATGAGTAGTACCTGAACCCCAAAAGTATGTAGAATAATGGCCTTTTGGGCTATATTAATGGGTTTTGGGCTGTTATTTTACCTGCTTTTTAGGGTTCAGGTAGGGGTTTGATTAGGGGATCCCATGGTCCCCAAGAAAATCAGGATTGCGGGGTTAGGGGTTTAGGGTTTAGGGTTAAAGGCTGGGAGTTGCGTAGGCCCTTTTCCATGCTTTTTCGCGCTTAACATTGCAACCCTGAACCCTAAAACCCTACACCCTAACCGCTACTCCCTAAACCCTACTCCCTAAACCCTAATCCCTACACCCTAGATCATTAGACCTTAAAGGGGAAGCGTAGGAATTTCCCGAGTTGGATGTGGAAGCTTTGATCGCGGACATCCCGAGAGGGCCCAAACGAGCCACAAAGTAGGTTCTACCCCAGAGGGTTTAGGGTTTAGGAATTAGGGTTTAGGGTTTAGGGTTTAGGAATTTAGGGTTTAAGGATTTAGGGTTAGGGTTGAGGGTTTAGGGATTTAGGGTTTAGGAGGGTCCATGTAACCCATAATTTGGTACTTGGGTTTGGGGTACAGGTTTGGGGTGAGTATATGATTATTAGGTACTTGGAACCTCAGGGTACAGTGGCTCCTTGGCAACTTGGGACGTAGCTTGGACCTTGACCCTTAATCCTTTGGGATTCCCTTATACTCCTATTAAAAGTTCCCAAAGGTTAACCCTTTGTAGGGGTCCCAAGTACCACGTAGGGTGGATGCTAACAAATTTAGGGTTCAGGGTTTAGGCTTCAGGGTTTAGGGTCTATAGGACTGTGGATACTCAAAGTCCTGCATAACCCTATGTGCCGTGAACATTGGGAATTATGATCTTTCAGTATGCTATGGTCATGCGGGATTTCCTGTATCAACAATATCCATAGACTTCAGAACCTAAGTTGGTCTATTCCTAAACTTGGATCCCCAGATCATGGGTTGCAAAGACGTCGGACAAGTCTTTCCCCCTGAGCCGTAAACTAACATTCAGGTCTTGCTGATGCATATACCCAGACTACGTGGTCAAGCCAATGTGTATCCTTTAGGGTTTAAGGTTTTGGGAGAAGTTTCCCCAAATGCTGTTTTCATTATGTTGCCCCCTAAACCCTAAACCCTAAACCCCACAAATACCGTGCAAAGCCAAATGTCAGCCCAGGTTCCATTTCACTGACCGCTGTGTGTCAATTGTCTTTTCAATTTGAATCCTTCTTTTCAATTAGGTTTAGGGTTTAGGGTTTAGGGCACCAAAGCCTCAAACCCCGGAACCCTTAACCCGAAACCCTACTCCCCTTACTTCCTTCAAACCCCTACGTCAGCCTCCCCTCAGCAAACCTCCCGGGTTAACGGCGGGATATGATGGATTGGGTCTTAGGGTTTAGGGTTTAGGGGTATGCTGCTTTCCAAAAAATTGGGGGTCCCTTTGCTGTTGCTATGGGGAAGTAGCCCTAAACCCTTAACCCTAAACCCTAAACCCTAAATATAGAAAAGGGCAATCTACAGGCTGACCTTGGGATATGTAGTGCTTATATCCCTAAACCCTAAACCCTAAACGCTTATATGGGCAAAATTAGGGGTACCTTTTCAGGGGTCCCAATAATAAAGATTAGAGTATTTTGGGGTCTATATTGGGGTCCCCTTATTTTGGGAAACTACCATATATGGACGAACGAGTAAGGTTTGTCAAAGCCTATGGCCACCTTGTGGGAGTTCATCTAATGAAGACTATAGTTTGGGGGCTTAGGGTTTAGGGTTCCATTATTATTAGGGTTTAGGGGTTAGGGGTTTAGGGTTTATGATTTAGGGTTTAGGGCTCCATTTTGGAGCCCTCTGTTGTTGAGGGAACACCCCCATAAATCTGATTCTTAACGTGGATAGGGCTCAGATATGCAAGCCGGTGACCTTGAACACTGTCCTGGCCGAGGCATCTGAAAGGATTCTACCACATGGACTCCTTCCTGAATCTTGGCAGCAACTTAAACCCTAAACCCTACCCACGGTTTGCCTACCCACGGTAATACAGAACCACCTACCTGAAACGACGGGGCAAAGACTGCTGTCCTTGTGAAAGGGTATTTCTACCATACATATTCTCCATCTGTCACCGGGTGGGTGCATTACCCATGTAGTAGCGACTCTTAAGGGTTGGCTTGTGTTGAGAGTGCCACCGTGCAAGCTGAATACGAGGGGGATGATCCGACACGGTCACTACGGCAGATGACGGTCAAGGGTCTAGTGTTTGGGGTTTAGGTTTTCAGGTTATATGCTAAGTTAAGTGGGGTTTCTTCAACAAAAAGGGGCCCTTCAAGACCCTAGGGATACATAGGGCTTGGGGGTCATTCTGAGGGTTTAAACAAGGAGCATCTTGAGAAATTCCCCTAAACCGGCAAGCCTATACCCTAACCCCAAGAAAAGAAGAAATATAGATAGATAGATACATAGATACATAGATAGATATGTACATATGTGGGATCCTGATGGACACGCCGGCCTGTACTGAATCTTTAATAGTGTTTGAGCACCTAAGGTTTATGGTTTCAGGTTTAAGCCCTTAACCCGCAGAAGGTCTACATAGAGTAACCACTGTACCCGCTTAAGAGGGGCTTTGTACCCAGTGTTTTGCTACGCACACTTTTTGAAAGGGTCTAGATTCCAGCCAATTTCCATTTGCTTGGTTTAAGTTCTGGGGCTCCAGCGACCCCGGGCTTGAATCCCTCGAAGTTGGTATACCCTAAACCATTTCAGGGTTCAGGGTTGTTGGGAAGGACCCTTGATCCCATTACCATAGTGTGTACCAAGTCGCTCCTCACTTAAACTCCATAGACCCTAAACCCTAGACCCTTTCCCTTACACCCTAGACCGTAAACCCCTAAACCCTAGGCCCTGAACCAGTTACAGGGATCCCCACTGAGGCTCCCCTTTGAAGCCCCAGATTCGAAGTATAGGAAACACTTGGATCCAAATATGCTTTTGTTTGATCCAGGCATAGCAGGACCCAAGCATATACTTTGGTATGAAGATTTTGGAAACCTCTAAGCCCCTAAACTCTAAACCCTACCCCTAGCCCCTAGCCCCCTAAACCCTAAACTCTTGGTCTAGGAAAGAGCCAGACACTGCGGACATGGATGCCTACGTTTTCGTGCCGACTGCCAAGTCCAAGCGCTTTGTGTCTCTGGCTACTGCCCGGATCCCTGGACATGGGTTTAGGGTTCAAGGGTGTAGGGTTTAGGGTTTAGGGGTGTAGGGTTTAGGGCTTAGGGTTTAGGAGTGTAGGGTTTAGGGTTTAGGGTTCAAGGGTGTAGGGTTAGCTTGTGGCTCTAAGTCTATTAATATTACCTACATTGGGCCCTGAACCCTATAAATGGTACCTACATGGAGCCTCGGGGTTAGGGTTTAGGACTGTAGGGTCTAGCGTTTGCGAGTTAGGATTTAGGGTTTTGGGGCTTTGGGGCCAACATGCTCCTTGGACCTGCGAGACTTGTGAATGTGCGAGCGTTGAACCCACCCCCATCACCCCTGCGGGACAGAAAACGCAGTACTTGGAGGTCCGTTGTACCTATAACCTACTTAGAGACTCTACTTATAACCCAGTTATAAATCCCATAACCACAGTTACCCTAGATATAATTGGGTTATAACTACAGTTACTACGTAGGTTATAAGTACAAGGGACCTCCAAGTACAGTCCAAGTGCATTAGACCAGGGCAAGACCAAGACGGCAACCGCCGCACGCCCATCTGGCGCCCGCAGAAACCCAGCAGGGGTGGTGGGTGTGGGTGCTATGCCCAGGCGGCTACCGCCCCAAAAGGGTGAGTTTTGTGGATATTCCTGGATCTCGATCCTCCCTAATTCCTTACTATTTCTGACATGGACCAGCATGTTATGGGGTTTAAGTTCTGAGGAGTATGCCCAAAAAGTTACCATGATTTTGACAGATCTGCAAATACACGCGATACAGCAAGCACATCGTGCAGCTTGCAGCGCCAGAGCGCAGAAATGGCATCTAACGGCTACAATCTACGCATACGCCCTGCAAATGTCTGCAAATCGCTTTCCCCCAACAATCAACGTCTGCCCCCTACCCAAAGGGTCCTAGTAACCAATAATTAGGTACTGGGGTTTTGGGTAATAGTAGTTATAATACAGGTTTTGGGTAAGTATATGATGATTAGGTACTTGGACCCTGGGGCTAATTCAAAACCTGCCCGGAAGATGATTTTTTTACGGTGTAAGCCTCTTCAGCCCAGGGTAACCTCCGAAACCAACAGAACTCACACCAAAATCAATGCAAACTTGACTAAAAAGGCCGGGATCTCGAGCCGCCTTCATTGTTTTGCCCAAAATTCGTTCTTTGTACAGTAGTCTTGCCCTTTTTGTATTCCAAAAACTTTAGGCTTCTGCTCGGAGCATTCATTTTCGGAGGGTCCTTATGTAGAATCAATATCGGCAAGCGATTGTCTATTGCGAAGACTATTGCAAGGGTACGGGCCGGCGGCGTCTGGCACACCCGTTGGCCGCCTCCGTGGTATCCGAATCCTTGCCTACGAGAAAAACAAGCGCTATAAGGGTCCAAGGACCCAAATAATAGGGTTTTAGGGCCCAAATACTATAATATTAATGGTATTTGGACCCTAAAAACCTATGAAGAATGGACTTGTTCCTTCTGAGCCCATGAGCGGTTCAAGGGCCCTTGTAAAGCAGGCCGTAAGGGACAGCAGGCATCTTCCTCTCATCTTCGGTATAGTCAAACGTCTAGAGGACTTTGAAGGCTCACTTTCTGTGCTAAAACAAGCTGTTTGCCTCTGCCATGGCTTCTGACCAGGACTTTTTTCAGTCCCCGGTTTCTCCCAATGCTCCTCAGGTTAGGAGCCCAAGCCCTGCCACTGCGCGTCTGGAAGGGGAGACAATGGGGCCAAGCTACGGCTCTTTAGATGCTGCTCAGGATTCTGTAGCGAATGGTGTGGTGCGTGCTGGTGAAGCGCATGTTACAACATCAGTAGTGGCTGAGAGGAGTTCTTCTGGTGGAGAAGCTTTCACTGCTACTGGTCAGTGTGGTGTAGTAAGCTGGTACGTTTGGGTCCGGACATGGCACGGCGCGTGATACCGGCCTGGACGATGCAGCGTACGACGAGGGTGTCGGAGCTAGGATTACTAGGGAACCCCAAGGGCCCCAAGTAAGACAACCTCAGTTCACCCAGCACCACCAGCATCCACCAGGAACCACTTATGCCTCAGCATCACCTCCACAAGCTACAGCGTTTTCGCAGCAGCAGCAGTTGGCAGCTCCAGCGACGCCACTAAGGACTCATCAGACAGCCTCGTGAGCACCTTTGCCCTCAACCCAGCACCCTGAACAGCCTGAACAGCCTTCGCCTTCCATCCAGGTCATGCGGACTTGGACGGCTCAGATGGCAACTGCAGCAGCTGCGGTTGGACAAAGGATGCAGTTTCAAGCTGTTTTGGGGCAAGGCCAAGTAGAGATTGGTCATGAAGGTGTTGGTCTTCCTGGTACAGGAGAACCTTTGGGTCTTAGCGAAGGCTATGATCGTTTGAGTACGTATGCAAGAAGCGAGCCTCCGCCTGTACCTCAACATCTTCAAGCAAGTATGGGCCCTGGACCCCATAGAGAAGGTGTGTTTGCTGGTCTTGCTAGAGCCGGTCAAGCTTTGCGACGGCGTGTTGTGGAACCTGTACTGCAACATGTAGCCCGAAGCCCTGCTCCTCATCCCTCGCCATCCTTGTCGTCAGGATATGATGGTCCTCGAGCTGGAAGTGTACGTCCTTCTGAAGGCGTGTTTCCTCCTGGGGTTTCTGAAGCAATGCAAGAGTGGACCTCAAGGGCTTCCTTGATAGCTCCTGGACCTCAAGGGCAAGTGGTTGGTAGAGATGAGAGCTCCGCTAGTAGCCTTTCACCTGAGTTGATCATGGAGGAGGTGAAAAGGCAAGTTCAAATTGCTATGGCTGAGAAAAACAGCGAAATGCGAGATCTTCAGAAGCAGAATGACCTTTTGAAGAAGGCTTTGCAAGATACTTTGTCGGGCAGGATTGAAGATCGTGATCCAAGGGAACTTGCTGGAAGGCCGCCTGAGGGATCAGGCGATGAACCGGGTCCAAGCTCAGCGGTGCGAGAACCTGAGGGTCAAATCTTCATGGAGATCCTGCTCTTTTATTTGAACGTGCCGGTGTATCAGGGTGTAATCCTTTAGGCGCAGGAGGACCTCAAAGTGTACCTGCAGGCAACCTAGGGGGACATCCCGAACGTAGAGATCCTGATGGTAGAAGGCCAGCTGGAATTCATCCGTCCCTTGAAGGGCAGCCTGGCCCTACGCAGAAGGAATCTGCGGCGAATGAGGCACGTGTGGAAGAACCCCTGCACTTGCTGGTACAAGGTATGCGTCAGCTGCAGCAGGCTTACCTTGGAAAGACTGATTCCAAGGATACAGAGTTGAAAGGGTCAGTGGATGTGCCCGCGATGCCAGATGTTGGCCCTGAATCTTCGGTCGCCTTCGCCGCACTGTATTGCAGACGTTCCGTCCTTGCTGTTCAGATTGCACACTCTGTGCCAGCCGGGTGGGATATCGGAGCGAGCTGCAGTACTTAAACATCTTGAAGGAAAACCTGGGGGTGAAGACGTTCATGAATGTGTTGCTGCTCTCAGAAAATGGCGTCGCTACCTTGAACGAGCTGAAGCCATGAACGCGTCGGTCCCAGATCCTTCGATCCTTCTTGCCGGCGTAGAGCTGATTGCAAAGAAGGCGATGGCTTCCCACCCCGAAGTAAAGTTCCGTACTGACCTTATGAAGAATGCACTTCAGCTCCAAGGAAGACCCACCCAAGAGGGCGTTCTCCGCTTGCACACCCACATTCTTGCCGAGCTTCAGATGATAGCGCCAGTTTCCTTGAGCTCTACTTCGTCTACGGCTTTGAAGGCACTTGGCACCGGACAAGCAGGAACTGGTGAAGCATCATCTCCTACAAGCTCCCCATCCAGGAAGTCAACTGGAAAGCTCCCGTGCAAGTTCTTTCTCTCCAAGACGGGCTGCGCCAAGGGATCTGTGTGTAAGTTTGATCACACCTTTGAGTCCAAGGAGGAGAAGCGTACGAGATGTTGGGAGTGTGGAAGTCAGCTACATAGGCGAGGAGAGTGTCCTGTGGCGGCTAAGCTCGGAAAGGGTCAGAAGTCTCCTGGGAAGGGAGATAAACAGATCCCTGAGCTGGAGCTTCATCCTCTTCTTCAATACCGGCCTCTACGTCTTCGAGCCTGCAATAGGTCCTATGGGGCTTGTGTGGTTACTTTGCATGGTACCCCAATCGCTTGGAAATCTGGTAGACAGGGGATGGTTACCCTAAGCACCATGGAGAGTGAGCTTTTGGAGGCTACAAATGCTGCTACTTTGTTGGAGTGTGTTGGTTGCTTGGTTGATGAACTTTATCAAAAAAGGGTTCCTCGGCATCTTCGGGTGGACAATAGCTCAGCTACGGCTGTGTGGCGGTCCTGGATCTTGGAGAACGAGACATTTGCGAGTTCGCTGTGCGTTTGTTCGTGAACAGGTTCAAAATGGCATGCTGGAAGTGACCCATGTGGAAGGCAGAAGACAACTGGCAGACTTGGCGACAAAAATGCATCCTCGAGCTCGTCTCCTTGACTTGTTGGTGCAATGGAGCTTTGAAGGTTTGCCTGCAGAGCTGGTTCAGCTGCGAGCTTTACATGTCATCACGGTTGGCTGCGTTATGTTGGCGTTGGATCGTTTGCCTAGAGCAGAAGCAGCATACATTCCTGGAGATATAGACAAGCAACCTCTTGCCTCAGCGGGAGTGGATGAGTTGTTGCTGGTTTCAGGTGTTGTTGCTGTGGTAGCGGTGTTGGTGTGGGAGCTTGTGAAATGGCTTGTCAGGTGCTTACACCGCAGTGCGAAAAAGGAATCGAAGCTTAAGCGGCTCCGTGAACTGGCTAGACTTGCAGCGGAAGTTGAGATAGATCGTGTAGAAGCTGAGCAGAGGCTTCCAACTTCCGTGGAAGTAACAGACACTGTGCAGGCTGCTGTTTCTGGAGCTGCGGAGAGGCCTGAAAGGGTCTCGCTAACTGCTTTGGGAACTGAAGCGCAACAGCCTGCGCCTTCAGCTGCAACGCCCAGAGCCTCTGTGGAACCTCAGCCTAGGAGTTCTCCAGGAGGGCAAAGCACGACATCTTCAATCAGCGATGATCTGACAAGGCACTTGGATAGAGAGCGCCTATGCAAGGATGTCTTGACCCTCCTTCACTGCGATGCTCTAAGAACGGGCTTGCGACAAGAAGGGATGACAGTTTCGGGTTTGAAGCCGGAGCTGGTTGCTCGTCTGGCTTTGAAACTTATGCCAGACCCAAACTTCATGGTGCCCGGAAGGGCGCTTCCGACGGAGAAACAGCTGAGATATGTTCTTTGGATCTGGAGGCATGGATGGCTTCAGACAAAATGCCAGCTCCAATGGCGTGATGTGGCTAACCGAGAGAACATCTCAAACTGGATCCGTCTGTGGAAAGAGACTACAGGATGAGTAAGTCCTTGTTCCATGCTTTTGTGCTAGCGGTTCTTGCGATAAGCGTCGCACTGTAAGCTGGCAGCTCAGAAGAAACTTAAATAGTTTCAGCACCACGAGAAGGTGGTCTTAGCCCGGAGGGCAAGACCAAGGAGGAGTGAAGAATGGACTTGTTCCTTCTGAGCCCATGAGCGGTTCAAGGGCCCTTGTAAAGCAGGCCGTAAGGGACAGCAGGCATCTTCCTCTCATCTTCGGTATAGTCAAACGTCTAGAGGACTTTGAAGGCTTCACTTTCTGTGCTAAAACAAGCTGTTTGCCTCTGCCATGGCTTCTGACCAGGACTTTTTTCAGTCCCCGGTTTCTCCCAATGCTCCTCAACCTACTATTTGGGTCCTTGGACCCTTAGGGAAAACATGTGGGTCTGCCAAGATTTGTGCCCATTGCAGCTGCTCCAGCCAGCATGCAGGCTCGATAGTCGTTTGCCAACAGCGGGCCGAGTCTTCTTGTTGCAAGGCCTTGCTGAACAACTGGCTTCAGACCGCCAAGAGCAAGGTAGCAGTTCAATTCGCAGAGCGATGGCTTGCAACATGCCCCCTTGCAACCGTGCCAGATATAACTTGCAATTTCGCCAGACTTGCCCGGCCTGGTGTGGGCGGGCCACTGGTCGGAATGAGGCAGCAACCGCCGATGTTCTGTGCCTGACCTTGAGACATCTCAACCAGGACGCTCTGGTAGAGAAACGGGTTCTGGCATGCGGTGCCATCAAAATCGCACGCGTGCAGAATTTGAGCTCACCCCAAACTGCGCCGGCAGATATTTCCATCCAAACACTTTTTGAAGGAAACCGGTTGCAGTGGCTTGCGGCTGTTGGATCAAGGCAGCGCAATGCGTTGGTTGACTGGTTGGTTGTGCTGGTCATTGACCTCAGGTCTGATGTGCAGCACGCGGCCTGCCCCAAAAAAGCCGACCCTTTCACCTCCTAAACGCACAACCGCCCACACTCCCCACCTTCTGAAAACTGGCAGAAGAAAATTTTCAGGCCTTCTTTCAAGATTCCCAGGGTCTAGGTTTTGGGCCTATGATGGGATTCTTCTTCCAAATAGTACAGGCAGTTAGGGGGCGCACTGCTGCTTATCGGGAGTTCGGGTCAATTGACCCGATGACGCCCTGACATTAAGCCAGTCCTCAGAAGGTTCAGTACCTTGTAGGAAAGGGATACATTCGGCCCAAAAAGCCTTCAGTTGGGGACCGGATAGCAGAATCCTTGTATATGAATCCCTGAGAGGGAAGTTCTCTGGGGTCCATATGCGTCTGCGCTCCGCATTCCCACCCGCCCCCCCCCATGGTATCCCCCCCACCACCCGTCCCCCCTGATGCTTCAAAAGTGTCAACAGTCACAGGGATGGGGCCCCTCGGGGTCGCCATCCTCGTAATTGTCATCGTTTTTGGTGCCTGAAAGCTGCCTTCCTCGTAACTGTCGTCACTTTCGGACCTATGTGTCGTCGTCGCGCCTCAA
>CAJNIZ010011161.1:0-10884 GCA_905231905.1 Symbiodinium pilosum | reverse complement strand
ATATAGGGGACCATATAGAGGAGCATAATAGGGATTATCAAGGAGGATACTAGGAGCTTACCCTAAACTCTAAACCCCTAAACCCTAAACCCTAAACCCCTAAACCCTAAACCCCTAAGACTATAGCTCATATGTAGATGTAGAAGCATGGCATGCCACGAAATGACCTTGCAGAACGCATTCCGAGCAGCATGGCCTTTTGGATTGCAGGAGTTCATCCGTTTAGGGTTTAGGGTCATCCAGCTATTATGATACACCTCCAACCCTCCAAGTGTAAGCATCCTTTTTAGTAGCCAGTAATGTGCTCGCAACCCATTTTCAAACATTGGGGAGTGAGGGTTTGTAATAATATTTCAATGAGGCAAGCAATTTGGCTTGCAGAGGGAGAATGCTAAGGGGATCTCCATCATAACGTGTTGCCACTGGAAGAGCCCGATCCCCACATTTGTCAGGGGACTTTCCCTTTCATTCTTTTCTTTCCAGCAACCCTTCTCACTTCGCAGAACACCCTCAGGGTTCGCAGACCTTGCGTCACGTACATTTTTGCAAAGCTACGCTCGCAGAAGCCACCGACCTTCCCCCCAGGCGTCACACGACTTGTATCGACCCTCACAAGTGACAACAGCCGTTATGTTGTTGAAAGAAAGTAGCCAAGCAAGGGTGATGACAATCCTGGGAAGCATGGAGCCATCTCAGTTGAGGCCAACTCACCGAGCCGGAGAAGGATTGAAGAGGCTGGAGAGGGCACCCTAATGGAATGATAACGATAATGATTCTCATGATGATGATGATGATGATGATGAAAAATGATAAATGGTGCGTGCCTACTACTTTCACTATCTTTCACTGCTCTGAAGCATGTTCCTAGTTTCAGTCCCATTATTCTTGACTTCACGTGATCTAGCCCTTGATGATCACTTGTGCCACCAAGGCAGAAAGGTAAGTAGCCGAATGATTAGGGCAGGTCTGCCTAGCAGCTATAGTATTGTGGGGGCTATGGACACGGCGGAGGGCACTAGTTAAAGGGGGTTCTATAGGGACTTATATAGGGGAGTATTGTGCGGGTTATTAGGGGGGGTACTAGGAGTTTAGACTACAGCTCAGACAGATATGTCTCGTAAGGAGATGCAGGATGCAGGTGCTGGTGGGTCCATCAATGGCATGTTTTCTCACATAAAGTAGGGTTTGTCTTTCTGGTCAGTGAGTGTATGCAAGGTTCCCTAGAAATCTGGGTGAGTGTATGTATTTGGTGTCCAGTTGGGGGCCGTGAATGAAAAGCCTACCATACATATTTTCTATATCTACATCTATATCTATACTTATACCTATGTCTATACCTATATCTATATCTATATCTATCGATCTATCTATCGATTTATCTATATGTATAAATATATATATATATATTTCATGGTAGCACAGAATCCGTGAGGCCGCCACTGCCAACCCACAAAATCAAAGCCTCAGACCCTGAACGTCTTGAACATACACTTAACCTGGCCTTGGGTTAGCTGGGAATGAATGGAAAAGGAAATGGAAATTACTACACTGGGTTAGATAGGGATTGCTCTAAGGATCCACCCCTTAATTCCTGGCTAGCCAGAGGCCAGAAACAAATTAGACTAAAGGCACGGAAGGTAACACCAAAATCAGGGTTTTAGTCCATCAAAGCTCAACGCACCATCAAATCTTCACGTCTTGAGCCTCACCCCGAACCACGAAAAGGACTCTGGACCCTAAGCATGAAAAAGAAAACTAAACTCCTTCAATTCCCATGGAGGCCCTAAACAGTGAGCATTCAATCTCCCACAATAGATCCCAAGCCCTTTCCGCCTTCCCAGATCGCCCATACTTTGAAATCCGATTGGACTGCATGGTTTCTGAAAGCCCCTGTACCTGAACTTACAGCGGATAGCGCAGCTGAATTCTCCTAAACCCAAATCATATACAATTCTTGCATGTCCAAACTGCACGAGGCTTTCCCCTATCCAAACCCCACATCGTTAACTGCTTGCCCCCAAACCCCTAAAGCTCAAACCCCAAATCCTGAACTGCTTGCCCCCAAAACCCTAAAGCCCCAAACCCTTCACTGCTTGCCCGGGAACCTACCCCAAGGCGGCCAGGGTTGAGCGCGACGTGGGGTTCACTTCAATTCTTTTCCATCTCAAACCCATCAAGCCACAACTCAAACATACAAAAGCTGGGTTCCCCTGTAAGCCGCTTTTCCCCAGCTCGGGGTCCTAGGTTCCTTGTAGCACTAGCGTATGCCAAAAAGCAGGCCTTGTTCAAGTCCCTAAACCCTAAACCCCTAAACCCCTGAACCCTTACACCCCTAAACTCCTAAACCTAGGAAAACACTGCTCAGGCTGAGCGGCGGGCTCAACGATCTGCATCGGAACTGGCACAGGTGGGCTCGAGATGCGCGCAGGGAGTCCAAAATCCTGGATTGAGGAGGCTAGGGTTTAGGGTTTAGGGGAATATACCTTCACAGCCTATATGGTTACTTACTTGTGGTATGGTTTAGGGTGCATTCCGTCATGGATTGAGTGTGGGGCCTCGTTGGGTCGCTGTGAGGGGGAGGGGGTTTTGGTGGGCTTGGAGGCTAGGGTTGGAGTTTGGTGGCTTGTTGTTTCTGAACATGATTACTAACTTCGAGCTAACATGGATGCAAAGCAAATGGCAAACTACAAAACCCTAAACCCTAAAACCCCTAAACCCTAAACCCCTAAACCCTAAACCTCTAGAAAGAAGCTCATACTTGTTGAACGTAGAAGCCCGGGAACTTTGGAATGCTCTGCCCTCATACTCCCCATATGAGCTATAGTCTAACCTCCTTGAAGGGGCTTAAAAAGGGGTTCATATAGGGGAGTATTAAGATTAAGGGGGATACTAGGAGTTTAGACTATAGTTCGTATGAGTATGTACTGTCGAAGATACCTTGTGGCCCGGTCCTGACTATTTCAGTTGTTTAGACCCCTAACGTACAGCGATTTGCGATCTCACAAGTGCCGTTGGTCCAGAGTGCTTAGGCGTATTAACTAGGTCAAGGCTTAGTGCAACTAATGTGAAAAGCTATCCCAGGTATGCGATGTAGAGTTTCCTCAGCGGTCTACCAGAGCTTGGTGTTGGCTGAGATAATTTTTGAAAATCCTGTGGTTCAAACTCCTTCTGTCAATCCCTATACTCATTCCCCCATTCTTGCTGAAGCTTCAGTAAGTCAACTTCAGAACCAATCCTTTGAAGGGTCATCTGGAAGTTACTCCAAACTACCTTAAGTCAATCCTTTGGCGGGCCCACCTGCATGTTCCACTGTGCCATCCCCGTACCATCTCCATAAACACTTCTACGCTCCCTAAAGGTACCTTGTAAGAGCAAAAAGTGCACCCCTGCACGGGGAGCTGTTTCGGAGAGCCAGCCAGGACTTGGACACCTCGCAGCCCGTTCCGCCGCAGGTTCGGATGATACGTTCGTGCATTATGCATGGGCTTTTGCCCTTGGATGCCCCCAAGAGTATGGGGACCCCAAGAAGGTATTCGAATTGCAGCACATGCCTGCATGATTAGAGCTCGTGATTTGGACATGACGTGCCTTCTTGAGTATTCCATTAAAGTCTGGGTCCTCAGTTGGGCCAGCAGTACCCGAAGGTTGAAGAAAAGTGTCGTCGGCGCAACTGCTTACTTAATCCCTTCACCCAATAGCGAATCCCCCCACGCCTCCGGAATGTTCCCCAAGCATACACCGGGAACCTACGGCAATAGATTTTTTTAAAAGGGTGGGAGGATTATCTGAGCTATAGTCTAAACTGCTTAAAGGGGGGTTATCTAGGGGACTACTATAGGGATTATTAAGGGGGATACTAGGAGTTTAGACTATAGCTCATCTGGGGAAGTTTGTGAGCAGCACCCCCTTGTGGACGCCGTGCTTCTCTGCATTGGGATGCGTCGCCTCCTTCAGCCCGCCTTCTGCCCTAAGCACCTAAACCCTAAACACCTAATTCCTAAAATCCCTAAAATCCCTAAAATCCCTAAACCCCTAAAACCCTAAATCCCTAAATCCCTAAAATCCCTAAATCCTTAAATCCCTAAACCCTTCCCTCTTTGTTATTTTTGAACTTCTGGCCTGGCTATATGCACTGCCTTATACAAGCCCTTTCTCACAGGAAACTCCGCACAGAAGGGATCCTAAACGGAACCTGCTCTTTTCTGGGTTGCTGTTAAGGAACTTAAATTAAGTCACCGCCCCAATATAGCAGTATAGTAACTTAAATTAAGTTCCTCAACCCCAAACCCTAAACCTTAAACCATTAACAGCAACCCAGTTTTGGAGAAGCACTCCTTGAACCCTTCTGCTTTGAGTTTAGAATCTGTATCAAAACTTTGTCAAACCTGCTGCTGATGGCAGAACCGCGGAAGCAGCGGCCTGGGGCAAAGCGGATACATTGGCCAAGCTAGCTATGGTCAAGCTGGCTATGGGCAAAGCGGTTATGGCCAGAGCGGCTACGGTCAATCTGTGCGGCACCAAGACTTTCTCAGCAGGAAGTCCGAGCTTGTTGTGTTAAACTGGCAAGTTAAGCATAGGGGCCAGAGGGTTTACCATCAGGGAGGGGCAAAGTCTGACATTGGCATTTGGGGATTGTCCTAAATTACTGTCAATAGGGGGTCCTATATTTAGGTTCCTATTGTAATATGGGGCCCTTTCTAAATTTCCCCCATTTTGGGAACAGTAATTTAGGGAATCTTCCATTTGTCAGACATTGTTTCCGGCCATTGTATGCACAGCGCTTCACCTCAAGCGAAGCTTTGAAGTGCAAGGAGTGCAAGCCATTTTGACATCTTCCAGAAGTTCCCCTGAAAACCTAGACTCAAAACCGAACACGGATTGGCACGGCCAGCGTTAGCTTCCGAAGCCCGACAGTCTCTCACGCAGAGGGGTCCCCTTTTTCGGGCTCAATGGCCGCAACTTCCAAATCTACCATTACTACATGCTAACACTGCGTCGTCGATAGAAAAAATCCTGCATGACCCCAGGTACCTTGTAATCCTTTCAATTATGGTATCATAGATTACTATTCTCATTATTATTGAAGATGTGCATGATTTTCAATATCAACACCGCTAAATCCTCATATCCGTTGTGCGAGATGGTTAGGCAGCTCAACTTCAGCTTATCGTTGCCATAATCTTACTTGGGGTTAGGAGGGAATTCGGAAATAGATTATATAGGGATTATGTCCGGGATTGTGTTCCTTTATTCCGTACTATATTCCCTACGTTATTGTGTAAGGACTATATAGGGATTATATGCCCTACTAACAACCAGTAAGTAGTTATCTGAAGGGGAATTGAGCTGCTTAGGGATGTGGGCGCTTGTCATGTTAAGGTTTTTGCTTTAGGGTTTAGGGTCCTAAACCCTAAACCCACAGGGTTTTTGCAATCCTGAAAGGGACCCCCCAGGATGCGTTCATAATCAACCTATACTGTCAATACTGTCTATACCCCGGAACTCTCAACCCAAAAGCGTAAGCCTTATCCATATGATCTTCGAGGGAACCCGCACTTGGAGAGTCTTCCATGTGAGCTACAGTCTAAACTCCTGGTATCACCCTTGATAACCCCTCTAAGAGTCCCCTATATAATCCCTTATATATACAACCCCTTTTAAGGAGTTTAGACTATAGCTCATGCGGGTTCGGGAAGGTTTATCTGCATCCTGGGAGATCCGTCAGGTTTGGGGAGTACCTTAAGGTTTAGGGTTCAGGGTGGAAAGTAGCTATTACGATTACTATTGTTATTATGCTGGTCTCTTCCCATTCAGCCCGACAGCCCCACTTCCCGCGATATAATGCAGGGGCAAACCCGGAAAACGTGCTAAGTTCCCTGCAGTTCAAAACCCTACACCCATTTTGGCTGGTGAAATCTAGGAGCTTCTAAAGGTTGGAGTATGTTCTGCTTGCAGCCTTGAATATGATCATAGGAGCTGTAGTCTAAACCCTAAACCCTAAACTTCTCGCCACTACTCCCTGCCATATTAAGCGTGATCCCTGTAGCCACACCTCGCTGGGCTTGAGCAGGAGGTCCTAAAAACAGGGCTTAGGATTTAGGATAGGGTTTAGGGCATAATGGGGTATCGGGGTTAAGGTTTCGGGCTTAGGGTTGAGGGTTTCGAACCTTGTCTACAGCACTGGAACCGTAGGTGTACATCATTAGCGCGCAAACCCAGACGGTCACCTGTAAAAGCAGGATGGGTCTGGGCAGAGTATACATTATCCACATGTCTAGGTGATGAAGCCCCTAAACCCTAAACCCTAAACCTCTTATCCCTAAACCTCCGTCCTGAGCCCTATATCCTACCCTAACCCCTACACCCCGAGCCCTCCAACGCTAAACCCTAAACCCTGAACCCTCTAACCTACCCCCCGGTCAGAAACGATTAAGCTCCCACCGAAACCCTAAAAGTACGTAAGAGAATAGCCCTCAGCCCATAACAACAGCTTATTATTTTACATACTTTGAGTCCAAGGCCTTGCCGTCCCCCACGCCGCTGCTGCCTCCCGCTTTGCAGCCGCCTGCCCCTGGCCAAATGCCATGTGCCCAGATACCGATGCTATCAGGAGTACCAAGGGTGTGCTTGGCAGTTTCCCTAAATAGGGGGACCCCAATATAGACCCCAAAATATTATAGTCCTTATCATTGGGACCCCCCAAGAGGTACCCCTTATTTGGGCGAAAAACTTCCACATAGAGATATATAGAGATGTGTGGGGTTCATGGTTTTGGATTTAGGGAGAGTTTAGGGTTTAGGTTTAGGGTTCCAAGCCAGCAAGAAAGCTCAGGGCAGGGCGCTCACAGAGTGCTCTCCTTCTATAAGTGGCCGACATGAGGTTTCAGGTTCGTGTTGAGGGGTGATGCTGCGGGGGGCGGCCTGCAATGATCCCTATACAAACCCCATGCAGGCCCCAGCATACCCATGCTACCCATGTGCACTCTCTCACTCATTACACCACCACAAGGAAGCTCCATGTGGTCAGAACTGGTGTGGAGGGGTGCCCATGTGGATAAGTTGACCCAATCCAAGGTGCTTCTTTGGTGGGGGAGGGGGGCGATGTACTTCCACTGCAACAGAACCCTGCGCTGTTCTGGAGTTGCGACTGCTTCTTGAGCTCTGTGACAGAATATTGACGTATGATTTGCCGAGTCGATAGCTGTTTTGCTGGAGGACTTCGTGGCCAAAATGCAAGATAATACTTTGAAGGTTGTCGGCTAGCGATGCCACGCGAAGTGGTGATTGCAGCTGCGCTTTTTTGAATGATGCCGAGATACGCTGCTGCTTGCACTCTACGCACTCCCCTTCGCGCATCACATGCACCTTTGGTTTAAGGTCCTTAACAGCAAGCCAGTCATTCGGTGTCTATCATGACAGGGGGTAGCCTTAGGAACTTACCTTTGGATAGCTGGGAATGGAGGAATGGAAAAGAAAATGGGAACTACTACCATGGGTTAGACAGGGACCACTATAAAGATCCATTCATTCATTCCTAGCTAACCAAGGGTAAGAGTAGCGGGAGGAGGAGCGGTACAAATTAGTAGAAGTTATCCGCATGGTAGTTCGAGTAGCAGCAACTTGTACCAGCACAAGTACCAGAGCAGTACAAGTATCAGAACAAGTACCACTACTGGTTCGCTGCCCAACCTTCGCGGTGTGGGGTAGCCCCAGCCCCACAAAATGAAGTTCGAACCTTCCAGCACAACACTGAGCCCTATATTGAGGTATGCTTATGGCGCACAGCCCGCGGTCACTGATCAGGCTCTCCTGGGCTGGCGAAAGTTTTAGTCTGGAGATATCGTGAGGGTTCTTGAGTCAAAGCTTGATTAGGTTTAGGCTTCCTGCTGTTTCGACTCCAGTGTAGTTGTTTTCTATATCTCTAAGTCATTCCGGCAGTGACAAAGGTTAGTCCTACTTATCATCACAGCAGGTTTTGGATGCAAAGAATGAGCGGTGGCAGAAAACCCAACGCGAGAAATGTAGCATTCCGATCTAACGCTAGTGTAGGAACAAGATAATGAAGAACATGCGCACCCCACGGGCATTTCTCAGCTGTTGTTGTCATTCTGGCCTGCTTTCTGGGATTACCTTGATATCAGCCATAATTTAAACTCCTTAAAGGGGGTCATGTAAGGGAGTATGAAGGGACTACTATAGGGGTTATTAAAAGGGAGACTAGGAGTTTAGTTTATGGATCATATCACTAGCTGCATAATCCTGTTCCAATCCTTGAATGTTACTCTGTCGGATTGCTTTTTTTTGTCTGCTGACGATCCAGCAAATCCTCGAATTTGGGACAGTGGAGTAAAGATTCCCATGTAGAGCACAACCGACTTGTGCCAGAACTGCATCTCTCCTCTAGGGGCTTAATTGTGGCAATGAGGGTTTAGGGTTTAGGGTTGGTTGGGCTGTAGTGTACTGATACGAGGAAGTCCAGCGACATCATACGCTTCTTCATACTTTTCTCTATCATACCCAACACCCTGAACCACGAACGTGGAAATCTCTATAGCCCCTTTCGGTGCCCATCAGTCTACTTTCTTTGGTGATGGGTAAGTGCTAAGATGTTGTGTTGATGGAAAACTTATATTCTTTCTGCAGATGCACTGATGGACAGGGGTAGTTTCTTCCAGGGAAAAACTTTTACCCGAATACTTCGTCTTACTGGTTCTTAAGGAATATAATCCCCATACAATGTGCTCCCTTGTTCCCTACTGAGAACCAGTAAGTCGTATGTTCCGAGCACGCTCTTTTTGTAGAGCTTCAGGGAGTCAAGTGTGCGCAGGTTCCTTTTCATTTTACGCAGAGGCGAGTATGGCCCGACCCCTTGCGGCGGAAAGCCTTCTTTGGGTTGCGAGCCTGTCTATGACAGTGAAACCCTAGGTTACTGGTGTAAGCCTGTGGGTATTTCTTCCTATCATACCCCACCATCGGATTAAGTCAGTCCGATTGAGCTCCTCTTTTCTTTGTTGAAGCCATCACCACCCAAATTTCATAAACATGGCAGGTGCGTGTCATTCGCGGCTGAATGCAAGCTGATGCCAGCTTGTTACGTACCGACAGGTGAGTAGTATTTTATTTGGGGATACGATGGTACCCATTATAGAGTAAGATTCTATCCTCCCTTTGGGGTATAATTTTCTATATAAGGAATATAATCTTACTAGGTTCAACCACAAAAAAACGCAACTCAGGTGGTAATTGAAGCTAAGGTGCCTCTTGAAAGCCACTTTTCACAACGCCGGAGCTTACTTTTTAGAACTCTTCTCCTTGGCACTTCGCTTGGACCTGAGACCCTTAACCCTTCGGGATTCCCTTATATTCCTCTTATAGGTACCTAGGGGTTAACCCTTAGTAGGGGTGCTACGTGCCACGTAGTCTTGCAGTTGCTGCTACATGAGCTGTAGCATTCAATGCGCGACTTAGAGCTTGGTGTTGTTGTGCCATGCCAACGATGTTGACGTTGCCACCCCACGCGGGGGGGCAAAGGCAAAGCCTGTGCAACAGCTGGAGTACCAGTTGTAAGGGGTTGCCCAGGAAGCCCAATACCCCTCAATTAATGAATATAGCTAAATCATATTCGGGACCCTAGTACCGTTTAGGGTATATTCCCTAATTAGGGGGTATTGGGCTCTCTGGCTGTGAAACTTCTAGAGTAGCAGCTTCGGTGGATAGAAATGGTCTTGCAAAAGGGTTCCGCAAATGGAGTAAACTTGCATTCTACTTGTGACTTTGGATGATATGCCATGCAGATCTCCGCGCAGGCCGACATGTGGCTTTGCAAGTACAGTCGATGAATGCAATGCAGACAGGAATAGTACTAATAAAACTAGTAGTAATGACAGTAATAGTAATAATAGTAGTAGTAATCATAGTAGTAATAATAGTATAAATACTAGTAGTAGTAGTAGTAGTAGTAAAATAAAGTATCCAGAAATGCGGAAGCCATTTGTTGCGGGGTCAGGGTGGGGGTCTTTCCTCGACTGGGCACTGTATCATTTTGGAGTCTAATATTGGGCCCCCCCTAGATTTACAGGTATAAGAACGCTTAAGACTGTTGAGTCTACAACGATTGGCCACATTTATCTAGGTGTCCTCTTCAGAACAATATGGGAGATTCCCCAAAAATTCCTCGTCAAAAGAAACACTGGTGCACCCTCATATTAAGTGCTCTTGCAATCCTCCAAACACTAGGGCCCCCAGGGCCCAGGGCCTGCTGTTGCCCACCCAAGTGCTTTGCATGATCGGACATGGGGTTCGGAGCCGCAGCACAAACGGACTAGCAAGACCAGTTTGCACATGCTGTGCTCCATTCTTTCATGTACGTGTAACGAACTATCTGGCATGGATTGAACACCGCACTGAACACCAATATAGCTTCCTAAGACCGTTCCATGCATTTTCCAGCAAATCCCTTATAGCATTATGGGAGCTAAAAAAAAAAGAGGTCGGTTGAGATCTGACGCTATCTGCGTGCAAAGGAAGTTCAATCCGTGCTGTGCCAACGCCAATAGCGCAAAAAGAGGTCAGCCGAATTCAGAGAAACTCCTTGCCCCGCTCGCATCATGTTGTATGCTGCAAGATTTGCCTTAGATGTTGTGCTTTGTGCCGTGGCTTATAAGGTTTAGGCCAAGAGCTAGCGACACGACAGACAGGTATCCTTCGCCTCTCTCCCTGGAGATGACGACCTACAACTGGGCGAAGTACGACCCGAAGTACTACCTGAACGGGGCCCTCTGCGGTGGCATTTGCTGCTCCATCACTCACGGTGCCTTGTGCCCGGTGGATGTGGTGAAGACCCGCATCCAGCTGGACCCAGTGAAGTACCAGGGCGGCCTGTTGA
>CAJNIZ010011160.1:0-11300 GCA_905231905.1 Symbiodinium pilosum | reverse complement strand
AAACCCTACACCCTAAACCCCAGGATCTTCAGAAAGAGTGCTGAAGTATGGCTGGCAGCCGGCCCAAGTGCCAAGAAGCCGATAACAGGATCCTTGGCGGACTTGGGGGGTTTTAGGTTTTAGGGTTTAGGGTTTAGAGTTTTAGGGTTTAGGGTTTAGGGTTAGCTTCCAGGTTTAGGGTTTAGGGTTTTAGGGTTTTAGGGTTTAGGGTTCAGAGCTTTAGGGTTTAGGGTTTAGGGGTTTGAGGATGTCCTCAGTTCGTCTTGACATTATTATTCGTTATAGCCCCAAGGAGCTGAACAGACTTTGACAAGGAGGATCACTGAGGGTTTAGGTTCTTGGGCTTGTTGTGCTCTGGGAGTGTGTGCAGGAGTTTACGCACATTTTTGGAGAGACTCGCGCGATTTTCCAAAAGCGCTCG
Source organism: Symbiodinium pilosum (assembly GCA_905231905.1). Lineage (NCBI taxonomy): Eukaryota > Dinophyceae > Suessiales > Symbiodiniaceae > Symbiodinium > Symbiodinium pilosum. The sequence goes on along the minus strand of CAJNIZ010011160.1, from coordinate 10,879 downwards.
GCTCATAATCACTGATAGGTACCCCTGGGAATACCCTCAACCCTCAACCCTAAACCTAGAACCCCCAAATCCTCAGGTTGCCTCGCGGCCCCTCATTTTCGGAAACCAATTTTGGTTAGAATGCAAGACTGGAGCTTTGATTTGCAGACACCCAGTAATAGTGATCACCAGGGGATAATGGCAGTTATTTTAGGATCCTAGATAATTATTCCCCTTGTACCACTATTTCAGGGTAAGGGTCTAACCCAAGGTTTAGGGTTTAGTGTCTAGGGCTTAGGGCTGGCTAGAAAGAGGCCTCCTCAACACATTTGTTCGAAGGTCCTTGTTTGGTGCCTGTGCTAGCGGCAGGACCCGGAACAAGGACGAAATCCTGTTATCCAGTCTACCTGATTGGAGGAATTGGGTATCCTAAGTTTGCGGTGTACCCACATGCCTGCAGGGTCTTGCGCTGGCTCACATGTTTTCCCAAAGCAGTGATTCTCTATCGTCAAACTTTCAGTCCCCCCGCGCACCAAGTTTACCAAGCCTATCCGCCCTCTTTCCTCCCTTCCAACTCCACTGCCAAACAACTATAGTAGTTTCCATTTTGTTTCCACTACTCCTATATAATCCCAATATTCTACAGTCGTTTCCATTCTTTTTTCCATTATCCCTATATAGCCCCAATATATCACCTCAGGCCCGGCAACCAGTCAATCTGCACCGTACGCGCCGCTGGGCGGGTGATTTACTTGCTGGGTTAATAGTGGAAAAAGCGGAATGTATTCAGGCTGAGTTTATTGGAACTCAAGCTTTGGTGTTGCTCTGAAGGAGTCTTCTGGCCTGGCATCCTGGAAAGGCTCTTTTTCAAGTAAGGTTTTAGGGCCTAATGTTTAGGGCATAGGTTGGGTCATTCCCCCACCCAGTAACTGTCCTTAAAGGGGCCTTATTAAGGGGCTATTACTCCTATAACCCCTTGTGGTAACTGTTACTGTAAGGGGGAATGACCCAAGGCATAGGGTTTAGGTTGAAACATGGGTCCCTCTGATCCTCAGACGGAAGGAGGAGGATGTCGTTTTGAGGGTACCTCGGTCTCCTTTTCCGAGGTGCAGGTGGTGAAAGTATGACGGGTTCAGGGTTTAAGGATCTAGGGGTTCAGGGTTTAAGGATTTAGGGTTCAGGGTTTAAGGATTTAGGGTTCAGGGTTTAAGGATTTAGGGTTCAGGGTTTAAGGATTTAGGGTTCAAGGTTTAAGGATTTAGGGTTTAGGGTTTAAGGATTTAGGGTTTAGGGTTCATTATTCTTGGAGATTTAGGAGGGATCGGGGCATGCTCTAAGATCGTCTAGCCTCCGGACCTGTAGACCGCCAAATCCTAAATCATCCTAAATCTTCGGCCCTCAACCTAAACCCGAATCTGGCCTAAACCCGCCTAAGCCCTAAACTGCCCTAAACCCTCAACAAAGGCCGGGCGCAATGGTGTCCAAGGAGGATGTTGTTGCTGATGATGGTGCCCCCGACTTCCTCTGTGCGAATATGGGTGACAAGGCCATCGATTGTCAACTTATAGTCCCATGAGTAGATAGAATATGGGGTATATGGGGATGTTATTATACTATACCCAAAGCCATATTCTATCCACCGAAAGGGGGCTATATATCAACTTAGGGAACTTATATACCCTTATATAATCCCTATACAACCCTATATAGCCCTATATAGCCCCTATACACCGCTCTATCGCCCCTATATGTTAATTTATCCGTTTAGGCATGATCCTGGGTCTACTTGGGCCTAGGTCCAAACTCCCGCAAGAAAGTCCTGCGAGGATGTGGCAGGACTTGTAGGACATCCACTTTAACGAGAAGATTTGGGTAACTCCACCCGCCAAAATTAGGACTCTAGAGCTATCATATGATTATTTCAGTTTTCTGTTAGGGTTACCAAAACAATAGTTGTGCCTAAATGGGGAGACCCTACTCAATACCTCCAACTACTACAATGACGGTGCTTATTATGGGGACCCCCCAACAAGGTACCCCTAATTATGGGAACCTCAAATCCCCGCATCATCTTCTACTGCATGTCTGAGCGCAGGTGCCAATATTGCTCAGCAAGAAATGGTAGTTTGCCAAGACAGGGGGATATTGAGGACCCCAATACAGACCCTAAGATACGCACAAGAATCATTCTTATACGGACCCCTAGAAAGGCACCCCTAATTTTCGGAAACCCCCAAATGCAAGAAGAACGGCAATCTTCGTAAATCATTCTGGCAGCATCAGAACCCATGAAGAATTCTTGATACTCGAGGCCTTGCGCGCCCTTAGTCGGCTAATGGGGTACCTAGGATCATGCAGAATTTTTGATATCAAGCCGTATGAGTAGCACCAGTCCAAGGCCCGAAAGTTGCGCCTGATGTCGGCTTGTCATGGTCATTGATTGAATTTTCTTAGCAGCCGCTATATAATCCTAGAAGAACGCACGCAGATCCAGCTTTCATGTACGTATCTGCTTTCATTTGTCTGAAACTGTGAGCAGCGGTTCACATGCTTCTGAAGTTCAATTCAGCCCAGCATAACACAGAAACGATTTTTTGCAACGGTGCTTCAGCGGCAGCGCAGACACCCGGCGCAACTCAGCCGCAGTATGCCCTAGAGCCCATCGTAGCCAGCGTGCGCCACAAGGTTGTCGTTGTCACGGACGAGGATGAAGAGAGCCCTTTCGTGGCTAGATTTACAATTTGCTTTGATCAAGCTTGCATCCCCTACAAACAACTGGGGGACCACCTGGGGGAACTTACGCGTAAGCATTCCTTCCGAACGCGCTGCACCCTGAATCCTTAACCCTAGGAGTTTAGACTATACCTCGCATCAGAAATCAAGACCTTAAACCGTTACTATTTTTTTGTAATGGTATCCCTTGTGTCGGAAACCGTTTGTAGGTTGACAGAATGGATTCTGAGGAGTGGGTTGTGGGGGAGTAATCCGCTCCTCCTATATTACAACGTCCCGCCCCCGTACATTCAGTATTCCCAATATAATGTACTATGCTACAGTGGGAAAACTTCGTGGGGGGATCTAGTAGGGAAGGCGATTAATCAGGGCTACAACCTGAGGCTAGAGGATCATAAGCTCAGTTTTTTACCTTAGATGGTTGTGACTTCGTGTGTCCTCTGTTGACATCAGCTATTGTTGGTATACCTGCTTTGGCCCTTCCCCTTTTTGCTTAGGATTCTTCACGATTTCAATGCGTCCGGTAGCTCTGTAACCCTTAATTAGGTCACGGGGCTTGGAAAAGTTGACTCATGCTCACGGGCTCCCATCCTTGAAAAGGCCCTGTGTGACATAGTTGGGCATTCACATCAGAGTGGGGTGTATAGAGGACAGCCGAAAGTTGTGGTTGAGCTATTTCCGAGCATGAGGCCATGAGACCCCAAATATCGAATGATCTTGGACTCCTGCACACGGACCCCGGACTTTTCTCTGCAAAATCCCCAAACCCTAAACCTTGGATGCACCAAAAACTCTTAAACCTTGGCGGGCCGCCAAGAAAGCTTAATTAAGGTATCGCCTCCCTTAAGTAGACACAATATGGGGTACATGGGGATCTTATTTTGATGTTGGGCAATTCCTTTTTGGACCTACTTCAGGCAGATTATATACATAACTTAAGAATATAGAAGCTTCCTTACATGGGGAGAGGGGGAGTGTGAGCCCCAACACGCCATTCAAGGATACCAACCATGGCTACCCACAGAAGGGACTTGAGATTTTGGCGAGCCCCGGACGTGCTCGTACCGCCCTTGCGTCTGTATTTTGTTGTTCCTAGGATGCTAAGAGCCAAGTGGCGGCTTGGCAGAGACCTCCGCAATCGATGCGAAATCTCTAAGATCGCCCAGCCCATCCCTAGACTTACTGAGGGCACGCTTTCTGTTGGAGAGAGTTCCTTTGGGAGTAGTTTTCTAATTGGCATCCAATGGTCCCAAATAGAGGAAGATCATGGCTTCCTTTTGGGGTCTAGTATCTTATATGAAGATTATGGCCTCCCGTGGCTCAACCCAAAAACATTACCCTAAACCCTAAACCTGAAACCCTGAATCCTTAACTTCAAACGCTGAACCTTAAACCTTAAAGCTCAAACCTTAAACCCTAAACCCTAAACCTTAAACCTAACCCTAAGCCTTAAGCCTAAACCCTAAACCCTAAACCTTAAACCTAAACCCTGCACCTAAAACCTTAAACTCTAAACCTTAAACCCCAAATCCAAGGTCTGGGCAGAGATCGATGAGAAGAGAGGCCGGGTGGTCAAGCGCACCCACCGCGCGCGATTTGAGCCATACTCTAAACTCCTTCAAAGGGGTTACAAGAATTAGGGGATTAGGGTTGAGGGTTTGGGGTCTAAACTCCTTAAAGGGGCTATGTAGGGGATTAGGGTTTAGGGTTTAGGGTCTAAACTCGTTGAACGCGGGTATACGGGGAATTATATAGGGGGCGGTTATTTGGAGTTTAGACTACGGCCCAGTTGACAACCGTAGCGTTCAAGGTTTAGGGTTGAAGATCTAGGGACCTGCATTTACGCTTGACATCTCATGGGCAATTTCAAGTGGGATTGTAAGCCCCTTCAATCAATAGCGTGCACTTGTTACTACCCTGTTCCCTTCAAGCATGGTTCATCCAAGAGGTCTTCAAGACCACCGGTCCAAGTAGGCGACCAGTGCTGAAGGAACCCCTCTTAAAGGGTACTAGTAGCTGTTAAGGATTTTGACGCACACTGCATTACTCCAATCGAGAAAACCCGTTATTTACCACACGTCGAACGCATGCAATTGCACTGTCAAGTTCCCTGACAGCAAGCTAGTGTAAGAGCTTATTGCCATACAGTCGGCATGCCGATTCCAGGGGGCCTTTTAGTATTGTGCTCTACACCTTCTCAAACGAATGGGTCAGCCCTAAACCCTAAACCCTACACCCAGCGAGGGTTTCGGGTTTAGGATGGGCCCCTCCCAGATCTCAACGCAAAGGTGGTTGTATTCAGACTTGGAGTCTAGGGTTTCGGTTTAGGGTTCAGGTTTAGGGTTTACGGTAACCCTAAAGGGAGTAAAATGGAAACTACTAAGATTGCAATGAGGCATATTTTGGGATCATACCGGTTTCTTTGTAGGGAAGTTTAGGCGTAAAGGTTTAACGATTGGGCTCACCTTTGCAGGTTTTGTTATCAGCTGAGGCAGAAGAGCTTTCGGATTTGGAAGGGTAAGGTTCACGGGTTGGGTTTGGGCTTTAGGGATTTAGGGGTTTAGGATTTAGGGTTTTTGATTTAGGGATGGAATTTGGGGTTGGGGTTTAAGAGATCAGGGTTGAGGTCTTAGAGCAGCAAGCAGCCATTGTTGGAGTCATGGAGAGGTCTGGGATACAATCTGTGGGCGTTTTCACCACCCAAATGGGAAGACTTCGAAACATCCTCATAGAATCTGCAAGGTCTGCAGGAACCCCAAACCCTAAACCACGTGAAACCAAACGGTCAGAACCCACCATATTTGCCTCCTCATTGCTTCTGCACATTTTGTCACAACGCCGCTTACTAAAGAAACCAGAGCCTGAGATCTTGAAAAACCATTTTTCTCCTGCAAAAGCATTCACAACTGATGGCATATCCCCAGTATAACCCCCATAAAACCACAATAAAACCTCAATAAAACCCCAAATACTATAGCTTCAGAGCTTCCATTTTCTTTTCCATACTATCCTTATATTGCCTTATCTTATCCATTATCCACCCTAAACTCTAAACCCTATACCCTAAATCCCAAACCCTATACCCTAAATCCCAAACCTTAAACCCTAAATCCTAAACCCTAAATCCTAAACCCTAAAATCCTAAACCCTAAACCCTTATCCAAGCCCCTGCCCCCTACCAGTCTGCGACTCTCTGGCCAGAGGCTGGTTTCCCAGAAAGTCCTTGGTGAAAAAGCTCCCTCCTTGGAAGCTTAGCAAGGCAAGCCCTTAGGGTGTAGGGTTTTAGGGTTTAGGGTTTAGGATTTAGGATTTAGGCTTTGGGGTTTAGGATTTAGGATTTAGGGTTTAGGGTTTAGGATTTAGGGTTTAGGGTTTTGGATTTTGTGACTTTTTTCTTGGGCTCTCTAGAATAGACTTGATAGAAAACAACCCCAGTTTCGAGACGTTCCTGGCGGTCCATTTCCGGTCTGTTGCTGCAATCTATCCTATGCTTAGTGGTGGTTAGTAGGGAATATTGGAAAATATGATTTAGGGATACATAGGGATTGTATTCCCTCATTCCTTACTAACCACTAGTGCGTGTGTTTGCAGCGTGGCTTCGAAAACTACCACTTCCAAGTCTTGAGCCCTATCGTCTAGTCCCCACCCCGTTGTAATACTCCCCCCCCACCCCAGTGATCAGTTCTTCCAGTCGGAAGCAAGAGGTTCATAGGAATGTTCAGTATCAGGGCTGATGGGGGCGGGGGGTTTTAATTATGCGGGAGAGGGTGATGACGAAACGCCCAGACCTGAACGCTGACCGCAAAACCCTCAGCGCCAACATTGTGCTTTATCTACCTGGGCAGACGCAGGTTGCCACTTCCTTTTAAAAAACATTACTTGAGCCATAATCTAAACTCCTGCAAGGGTTTATACAGGGTATTACATACGGGAGTATTGTAGGGGGGTTAGTAAGGGGGATGCTAGGAGTTAGACTCTAGCTCACTTGGAGCCTGCGGAAGGTGAGATGTGCAGATGACTTGTTTGCTGGTCGGTAGTAGGGAAAGAAGGGAAGAAGAAGAAGAAGATGATGATGATGGAAACCACACATGTTGTTAGGGAGGTCTCACTTCGAAAGTTTCAGTAGGGATATTTAAGTATTTGCAATGTAAAGTCAGGTTGCATGATCTTATGGTGGAAATAGGTTGGAAGATGACAATCCCTAAACCCTAAACCCTAAACCCTAAACCCCAATCCCTAAACCCTAAACCCCTGGTCCATCCACCAAGGATGCACAACCCCTCAGATAGTCTAACATCAAACAGCCAATCACAGTGGCGTCATGAAACTGGGCGTGCTTAGGCCGTTCCCACCCATTACTAGGGTGGTCAGACTAAACCCTAAACCTAAACCCTAAACCCTAAACCCTGAGGATACACATCAGCCTTTACACCCGTATTGGGTAAGACAATGGGAGGGGGGCTCGGACTGGTTTTAGGCTTTTGGACGAGGCTGCGCGTTTTCAAAATCAGTTTTCTGTAGGGTTTAGGGTTTAGGGTTTGGGCTGCCGAGTCCTTCAGGTCAATGGTAGGAAGGAATCCTGTATGCTTGGGAGGAAGTGGGTATCCTTACGTAAATGCAACGAAGTACCCAAAAAGGGTCCCTTTCGTTCCTAGGAAACAAGGTCTGAGACAACTACAATATGATCCAAATGTTGGAATCTGTTTCTCAAGACACCTGGAAAAGTCGACCACCACCTGAGAATGGTATATGGGGGGAATATAGGGATATTATATTGGGGTTCTATTGGGATAACGGAAAATAAAATGGAAACTACTATAATGGGTTATATAGGGATTATATATCTTGTATGTTCCAAGAACTGATATCCCCTCCGGAACATTTGGCAATGCGCTTCCAATACTACTCGCTCCTTCTATTAGAAAAAAAAGTACTGTATGAGGAATTTCTACCAGCGGTTGAGGGTTAATTGCTAGATGGAGATGATTCGAATACGTTTCTGGAATTCCCTAGACCCTAAACCATAAGCCCTCAACCCCAAACAACTAACCACTACCGGGACCGCAGCAGTAGCCAAAAGTGCCAAAAAGCTCAGGCCAATACTGTACGTACTTCTGAGGTTCTGATAACCAAGATCTGAAGAAGATATGGCAGTTTCCCAAAACAAGGGAACCCCAATATAGACCCCGAAGTACGAGTATCCTTGTTATGCTGACCCCCCAAAGCCCTAGACATCCTTATATGTCCCCTATATAGCCCTATATTACCTTTATACATCCACTTTAAAGGAACCCCTAATTTTGGGAAGCCCCCTTTTTTGCAAAGCACTACTGGCACATGCGCTCGGACATGCCCTAGACGATCATGGTTTAGTTTAGGGTTTAGAGTTTAGGGTTTAGAATTTAGGGTTTATAGTCCCCCATGAGTAGATAGAATATGGCTTTGGGTATACTGATACTATAATAAGATCCCCATATACCCCATATTCTACTTAAGGGGGACTCTAGGGTTTAGGGTTTTGGGAACCCACCATATGTAAACCGACGTCGGGCAGGCTCGAAGCAAGCTGACTGCCAAGGCCGTCCTTTACTGCCAATAACTGTAGTCTCTTTCGGAATTATGGTTTAGGGTTTGGGAACTAGGGTCTAGGGTTCAGGGTTTAGGAATGAGGGTTTCGGGTTCAGGGTTCAGGGTCCACGGTTTAGGGTTTACGAATTAGGGTTTAGGGTCTAGGGTTCAGGTTCTAGGGTTTGGAATTAAGGTTTAGGGTTTAGGAATTAAGGTCAGGGTTTGGAGTTTATAGTCTCCTTAGGAAATATTTTTAATTTCCACGTTAGCATAATCTTGAGGATTCTTGCAAACATCATCTTCCTACTAGGTCTGAGGGGACTACAGATTGGTGGGACAGATTACACATGGATTCGGAAAGGTATGTGGAAGGCTGTACAAAACTATGATTCCCTTTCTGTACCCTTAATCTGAGGGGCCGTACTAGAATGGGGACCCAAAAGGGATCATCAGTGTGACAACCTACCACATGGATTTCATGAGGCATGCCGTTTATTCTTCAGTGTACGAAAGGTTGAAAGTCTGAATGAAGACTTGTTGGCGTCGGAAGTAAGATTAAAGCGGGACAGTAGAGCACTCAGGCTACGCTGCTTGCCAAAGGCGCATACCTTAGAGACTTTAGCACCAAAACCCCCACCCTTGTGACAAGGGCCTGGTCTGAAAGACTTCTATACTCCTCGTGTAGACATCTGTTGATGGCCTATGCTGCCCCAACAGGGGGAGGGGGTGTATAAAATAGGCGCAGACGTACTTGAAGGTTCACGGGTAGATAGAAGTCAGGGGGTATCTAGGAATATTATTGTTTGAACCAAACTGGCGTAGCCATCTCGTAGGGGGAGTGCAGCAACTCATGAACTTTCATGCGTTGCATGGTGCCCTGCCGGTGATTATGAGGTCGTTGTGGGAGGAGCTGTGGCCTGTGGCCGCACACGGGTTGTTAGAGCGTTGTTCGGTGACTTTCGTGATCTTCACTGCTATTATCAGATGTAGTGGTGCTTGTCTCACGAGAGATGTATTATGCAAGGAACATCCATTCGTAGAGAGGATCCCTAAACCCTCCACCATAAACATTCAACCCCAATCCCGAAACACGAAACCCTCAACCCTCGATCCCAAACACTAAACCTAATCCCTAACCTTGGCTGCTGCCGGGGTCATCCTTTTTGCTCGTGCAGCGAGTCTGCGAGGCGAACGCAGAAGCTGTTGAGCATGGCAATCAAGACAAGGACGGAATCCCTGCAGACCTAAACTCCAGTTATGATGACGGCCTGGGCGTTAGTGGGAGATGAGGGAATATGTAGGGCTTAGGGTTTAGTGTCTGGGGTTAGTAGGGAACAAGGGATCATAATCCCTATATGATTCCCGTATAATATATTCCCTTACTCCGAGTAACCCCCAGTAAGAATTGCAAGGTTCTTTTAGTTACCCCAACCCTTGTAATAAGGACTCCGTAACATCATTTGATTATGATAGCGTCCTAATTTTGGGGGGTTGAGGCACCTAGAGTCCCCTTTTTAGGGTTTGGGGTTTTATTCTCACAGGCTCATGGGTAGTGTTCAGCTGGGCTTTAATCTGATGAGAACCTAAGATGGACGCTTTGGCTAGAATGCCCCCACACCCTGACTAGAGCGCCCCGGAATCCCTTCGCGAACCCCTTGTATCCCCCAGAATACGCTGGGGTACTCGCATTGTGAGAAACCTCTCCATAGAGTCCATTTGTAGCTGCCCACAGACCTTCACATGTAGTCAAGTGATGCAGCTACCTGGTCTGGCCATTTCACTGTCAAAACATTTGAACGAAGTCAAAATATTCGACGCTCCCGCAAGCTAGAATGGAACTCCAAAAGAGCTACTTTGAAGAAAGCCGTCCTTCAAACTTAGGTTGCTGGGCCATAAGGGTTTTTCGGGGATGGAGACTTCTGCATCCACAGGCTCATGCAGCCCCAATTTCAAGAATGTACTGAGGATAACCTTTTCGGGATGTGTTGTTCAGGGGGAATATGTAGTGGGAGGCTGAAATTCACATGCTTCATGGCGTAAACCTTTGAACTCAGGATCTGTCACCGGAGCAAACCCGTCCATCAGCGGTCGTCGACCGCAAACAGCGGCGCTAATTCTCCCAAACACCTGTCCCCTACCCTGCATCGCAAGCAGGACACTGACGGTGCAACGCATACCCTGGCTCCAGAAGTGGCGGGCAGCTCTCAAGCAACAGCCTGTCTGGATAAAGACGACGGCCTGCAAATGCTGTTTGCAAACGCTGGTGATCAGGCCCCTTGGGACGTGGGATGCTCCCTGAAGTGTAGGACCAAGGCGGTCTCAGTAGCACGCTTCGGGACAAACGCTGTGGAAGGTTTGATCATCAGCAACACTACCTGTCAGCAGTAGCGGTCAGGAGCAAGCTTTGAGGGGCCTGAGCAGTGGGGATCCAAGCAGTGGTTGGTGTAGAGGCTGACGATCTTTTTGCATTCCCTGCGTCATGACAGCACGGCAGCAGATAACACAAGTCTTCGTTTCGTCACGCTGCTCAGTCGGTCATGATGGAAGTGGGGGTGCTGGCCCAGCTGCAGCTGCAGACGGTGGTGGTGGTGGTGGTGGT
>CAJNIZ010011159.1:54129-103798 GCA_905231905.1 Symbiodinium pilosum | reverse complement strand
CGAGGTTTCGAGGTTTGGAGGTTTCGAGGTTTCGTGGTTACGAGGTTCCGAGACTTCGAGGTTTCGAGGCCAAGGTTTTCTTATAAGGGACCATCTGAAATTGGGGCCTCATTAGGGTCTTTCGAATTAGGAAGGGCAATTTCTAATTAGGGCCTTAGTATAAGGACTATTTCAAGTTAGGGCCTTGTCAGGAATTGTTTAAAATTAGGGCCTCATTGGGGACAATTTCAAATTCAGGTCTTAGCAAAGGCCATTCCAAATAAGGCTTATTAGGGAGTATTTCAAATTAGGTTCTTATTAGGGACTATTTGCATTCAGAGCCTTCTTAAGGACCATTTCAAATTAGGGCTATTATAGGACTGCTTCAAATTCAGGCCTTATTAGGGATTATTTCAAGTTAGGGCATTACTATTAGACTACTCCAAATTAGGGCCTTACTGGGGACGATTCCAAAGCAGGGCTTTGTTATAGAGGTACCTACGGGTCGTTAACGTGCAAAAAATGCGTTTCCGCCTGAGCCCAACGGCATTGGCCTGCGTGCGACGGACAGCGCTTTCGGACCTTCCGCATAGCGCACGGTGACCCAGAGCATCCATGCCCGAGCCCCCGTGTTCCAAGAGCATACGGTGACCCAGAGCAGCCATGCCCAAACCACAATTCCGTTCGTGTTCCAAAAGCATACGGTGACCCAGAGCATCCATGCCCAAGCCATAATTCCGCGCGTGTTCCAAGAGCATACGGTGACCCAGAGCATCCATGCCCAAACCACAATTCCGTTCGTGTTCCAAACGCATACGGTGACCCAGAGAAACGTTTCTTGATAGTTGATATTAGGGAATCTGTAAGAATCATGGCTTGCCGGAAGTGCGCCAGCTCGAACATCTTGACGAGGGGGTTGGGCGCAGATTCACAACATAGTTCCCACATGTCCAGAAATGCCCTCTTCCTTGCATGCTGCAATTGTGTCACATCAAGGCGCCAGATCCTGCTCGCGAATCTGTTTGGCTCAGCACATCATTCACTTTCTCGGATTTCCGGACCTGATGCGACAAACCTTGGGGACAGATCTGATAGTCCACCTTGGCTTACTCCACATAGCTCAAGTTTGCTAAGAGAGGTTTGGATGTTCACATGCAGCATCTATGCACGGGGACGCCATGTTCAATCAGTTGCCTGTAATCCTGGCAAAGCGCACCATTTGCTACGTTGCTAGGGTTCCGTTCAGTATGTCGCCGATGGCTTGCCATGGCTTCAGGGTCCAGCAGATGCTGGATACTTGGACGTGCCTTGGCGCATAGCACTTCGCAAGTGTCAAGTGCCTCGAGTGCCTAAAGTCTTCGTCGCTGCTGCCCAGGCCACTCCCGCAGTTTTGCCAGCTGCTCTTCCTGCAGCAGCTGGCAGTCGAGCTCGCGGAGCAGCTGGACGTGGCAGGTGATGTCGGAACGTCCAGGCAGCTTGTCGACGATGTAGGAAGTTCGGCACTATTTGTCAGCCCTTCCAAAATGGAAGGATTGTCGTGGACAGCGCTGTCCATGCCGAAGCAGATGCAGACGGCGAAGGCCAGGTCTTGGCTTCAGAAGAATTGAGCGAACTTACGTACTTGGTCATATGTAGGGGCTGCTTGCTTTTCAGGTGTCGTTCAGTGTAATCCGGGAAAGTAGTCGTCGTTCCAAATAGTGGTTATCAATGCTGCCAATTTGTTCTTCTTACTGGTGTGGCGATGAGCATGTGCATCGCTACCGTGCTTGATGCTAATATTTGTGATGCTGGCATGGTCGTTAACGTCATTGTGAATGCTGGCGTTACTGATCTCTGTTCGATGGAGCATCAAGCAGCCGCACATCAAAACAAAATGACGACGCACAATAGCACAACCTACATCCATAGAGGTTGGGTCCCTATGCCCAGTCACCTTTAAAGGTGTTGGACTGCGGCAACCTGTTAAAAAGGCCAACAGCTGGGGAGCCCATCCAAGCTTCTGCCCCTCCTTACCTTGTGCTCGGAATCACCTGATCCTCTGGATCCCAGTGGGTTTGGGGCTCCACTCATTGGGTCTGCTGGTTCTTGAGCAAGGCTGATGCTTTGCATTTCCTGCGTCATGTACAGTGAAGCCTCTGTGCCATCCTGCGTAGCAGACTTTTGAACACCCGCAATTCTTGTATCTCATAGCCGCGGTGCCGTTCCATGCAATATCAAGACTCCAGAAGGAAACGCGCTACATTTCAAAGGCCTACGCCGATCTTTGACGTGTTAGGCCTCGTAAGCCAAAACCCATCCCTCAAACCCTTCACCTCGAGTTTTCTTCCAAAACAGGGCGCTGGACTTATGCGCCAGAAGAGCAGGTCAGGACCGTGTCTCATTTGAAGATGTCCAGAATCACGAGGCGCAGGCCGCCAACGAGGCTGTCAGGGGCCTTTGGAGGTTTTTGTTAAGCCTCCCTATGCAAGATATGGGCCACATTTTCAGAGGCGACTTGGACTTTCTGCATCCCACTCCATGACTCCAGCACCTGGGAGGCCGAGTCTGCCTTCTCAAAACTTGAGCAGGCGGCCCCCGGCGGCCATGCCAGGATGTGGGGTTCCTGATTCCGCTGATTTTGATCGGGTCATGTTCCAGACTTGCTATGTTGGGGGTCTCTAATGCACCTGGGACCCTGCCCTCCGTGGAAGCCCTGCATCCTTAGCTCCAAGCTGCGGCAACCTGCAGCGGGCCCCGACGGTCCCGACAGCGACAGTGACGACAGTGAGAGCCAGGCATCCAAGTGCTTGCATGCAGCTCTTCACATCACTCGGCGGGCAGTCCAGACCTTCAAACTATTTGAAAGAGATTGAGACCTTCTCCCGAACCCCAAATGCTTCACTTCCTTGACTATTGGCTTGTCCCAAGCTTACTGCTGATACGTTGAAGTAGAAGATTCAAAGGACCGGTTAGCCTCCGTTCCAGAACGCCAGTCCAGTCCGCAGCTCTGTCATAACTTTGCAGCTCTTTCTCACAAATCCTATGCAATCTTTTGAAGGTCCAAGCCAAGCAAAAGAAACTTTACAAAAGACTTACAAAGCCTCAATCCCCTATCCTTGCGTTACGAGGCGCGTCCAGTGCAGTGGAGTGCCTGAATTGGCTTTTTGCCAGTTCCCTCCACCGCCGGCCAAATCTATGGCTAACATGTAGTCCTTCCACTGCCCCCGGCTCTTTATTGGCGAGCCCGCAGGAGAGCCCCGCCTCGGAGAATGAGGGTTCCGAGCAGCGGCTGCCGAGCTGCAAGGATGGATGCCGCCGCACCTCTATCCCCATGTTCTTCAGCCTGAGATTCGTAGTAAGGTTCAGGCCAAGTCCAGTTCGCAAGGAGGCACAGCCTCCAGAATCGAATCTTCCACAGAAGCCTTCGCTGCCGCTTGCTGCGGTCATGAGCCCGCAGAGAACGATGAACTCGGCTCCCAGAGGCGGGACCGGACAGCTTTGCCTGGTCTTGAGATGAAGCCGCCTTCTCTGCCTGAGGTCAGTGCATCCGCTTCTTCCCAGGACTCCTCCTGGCACAACCAAGGAAGAGCCGCGCCTTGCCTGCAACCAGCGCAGGTCATGCATCTTCCCACGGCTGAGTTGCAGTCAGGTCTTCATGCCCCGCCATCCCTGTGACAGTTGACATTTTTCAACATCCAAGAGCATCCGAGGGTTTAAAAACGACGACAAGCAATGATACCCTATTTCTGGTTCAGGATTTAGGATGACTTAGGTTTTTGCATAGGGCCAATAGCTGTTTGCATCATCTGATGATCGCCGCATTAGGAGACGTCATGCAGGGGGTCGTATGGGGTCGAAATTGCAAACTATCATGGCGGTAAAGCTCCGATCAACTGCTAGGGCGTTGAGATCGTCGTTGAGTCAACATGCTTTGCTGGCTTGGTGATGATAAAATACAACCCTAAAGCCTACGCCCAATCATCCGACCTTCCTGTAAACAGCGACATACGATTACCAGGATTGCGACCCTGACCCCCGCCATCCCTGTGACTTTTGACACCAGGAGCATCCGAGGGTGCAAAAACGACGACATTTACGAGCATCGTGACCCTGACCCCCACGATCCGTGTGACATTTCACACTTTCGAAACGCCAAGAGGATTCGAGGATCGAAAAGCGACGACAGCTACGGCGACCCCGACTCCCGCCATCCCTGTGACAATTGACGCTCTTTCAAAATCTGAGAGGTCCACCCCCAATTTTTTTTTGATTGGAAAATAGTTTTTTTTTTGATGGCCGGAGCAATCCCAGACCGAGGACAGGTCAGCATTTTGCGACAGGAAAGTTTTTTTTGATCCGGAAAAAGTTTTTTTGATGCCTAATTTTTTTTGATCTGGAACTGAAAGTTTTTTTGATCCTTGAAGTTTTTTTTGATGGCCTTGCCCTCCGAGGTGCAATCATGATTGCGAAGTCGTGTTGGTATATATCTGTGGGGTTGGCAACATGTTCAAATGCCCGTCCTCTCGGCGTAAGACTTCAACATCTCTACAAGTTGTTGCTATATTTTACAAGCAGTGTGCTCAGTGAGTTTCACCACTAGATAAGCCGACCATAGAGCTCTAGCACAGCATGCTCCAAGACCCTGGGCCCTAAGCCTTCGCCCACAAAAGCTTTCATAATTCCCTTGCGCTCCCAGTGTCAATTCTGGGATTGAGGTATGCAGATGGGCAGTGCCTCATGGCCAAGGCTTTCTCTTGCACCAGGGCACTAGGGTTTAAGAGTCTAGGCTTCCAGGATTAGGGTGTGGAGTCTAGAGTTCAGGGTTCAGGGTTTTGAGCACGGGAATTGGAATGTTGCACTTGAGGGCCTGAAGAGAAAGGGTATACGATTTAGGGGTCAGGGTGCAGGGGCCCCCTGGCAAAGGGGAGAAGCTGCACGTTTCGATTTGGGACGAGACTGCCAGCAAAATTGTTCTTGTTTGCTTGCATGCGGAGGGCCAGTCCTTTTGAGGCATGTAAGGTCGTTTGGATTTTGGGAGCTTGGGGGTCGTGATGGGGGGGATTCTTGATCTGGGGGGTAGATTAGATCATCATGATGATGTTGTTATTTCGCACAGACCTAATTTTCACCTTTTCATGGATTCCATGCCCTTAGCCTGATCCAATTAATCACTCTGGGGTTTGTTAGGATCATGAGGATTGGTAGCCTTTGGCTTTGATGAGAACTCCTGGTGCTGCTGCAGCAGCTTGATGTTCTCTGACTCCATGTCAGGAATACAACCGTTCTGGTGCTGCGGTGCGACTTGGCTTGTCTTGACAATCAAATTTGTTTACCATCCCCCAGCAAGCATGGAAGGGAAGCGTGAGTTCTGCGCAGATGATATCCGGGCTGCAGCAAGATGAGCATATTAGCGGACAAGCCTTATTCTCAGGTGTAATAGAGCTTTGTGCTGCCTTTTCATGCCCGGCGATCGACATTGCTCTCAGAACCTGTGATGTAGCATCATTCCCAGGAGAACCCTTCCTGCAAATTTATGACAATTTCCCAAGGGAACAGAGGGGAGCCAAGAGCAAAGGCCGCTATTTGTGTCTGAGGTCGATGGAGTAAGATAGGGACCTGGTAAGGAGTATGGGCTACGTGTACTCGCTGCCTCGCCCGGCTGTGGGGGGGTGGCCCAGTTTTTTTTTTTTGGTAATTTGCTCATTTGCTCCGGCGGGATGGGACCCGAGGCATGAAGGCACAAGGGGTGATTGAAAGAGGGCGGTCTGCGGGCCGAGTCGAAAATTGGACCTGTCCTCACCAAGTGGGTCGCCAAGCCATGGGTATCCTTCGATTTATGAGGCTCGTGTTTTTAGGGTTTCAAACCAATGAGTGACGCCAAAGCCAGACCTCCCGTTGTTAGATCGGAGAGCCCTCCAAGAGTCTACCTTGAGAAGCGTATGTATGGGGATTAAATAGGGATAATTGTAAGCATCCACTCCCCCACTCTCCGTAAAACACACACAAAAAAAGGAATCTCCATGGCTGCTTCCTACCAGCGGTGCCGTCGGAGCCGCTTGGGTTCATACGTGGGCGCCACCGAATACGGCTACCAACTGAATTTAGATTGACGGCAATTTTTGCGGGGAGTGCGTGATCCAGCTGAACCTAGAAGGTTTCCGACCTTCCGGCAACAGCCTCATTTGGGAAATTGTCCACTTGTTCGCGTTGGTGCAAGCGATCCTGCTGCGGAGATGTTTCCCAGAAGGACTGGACAGGCGCATCTTGTGAAATACCCTACTTCGGCATGTATGCAGCTGCATGGGAGACTTTCAACGATACTCTCCGTCAGAGGGCCTTGCCCCTGAGGCAGGATGACTTGTTAAGATGGCAAGGTCATTCCTGGGGACGGCATTAGGACTGTTTCAAATGTCATTGGTCGAAAGCCAAATTCCTAAACCAGGCAGTGGCTCCACTACCCATCCACTGGGCAGCTGACGAATGCAGAGGAGCGCAAGTTGACATGTATGGTGGCAGCTTTGGATTCAGGGCTTACAGCATATTACAGTACCAGCAGGAAAAACAAAAGGGAGATTGAGAAGGGAAATGGCGTAGAGTAATAATGGAAACCGATTCACTTTTTATGGTTTTCAGTCTTCAGGCATGCAGAGGCTGGAGCTTCCTGCTTGAAAAGCATCCATCCTTCAAGAACTACGTCAGAAAATCTGTCATTGTAAAAAAGATGTTGCAATTGAGCCTTCTGGGCACCGGTTTGGGGAACTCGCCACTTCTCCCAACAAAAACCTTGAACCCACCAAAATCCTGAATTGCAAGTAGGATAATGTCCCTTACCAGCAAATTTAGGTTAACCCAAAGTAACCTGCAAGTAGACCTTCCCCCTGGCAGGAGAGTGCACGATGTTTACATGCAGCGGAGAAGATGACTCCAGGCTTTCCCCTGTATTTTCGGGTTTAGAGTCGGGTGTCTTCTTAGTCTCCAGTTTCTTGGAGAACGCGGGATAGAGGTCCCAAACTTTGGATTTCAGGGGTCAAGGGTTCTGAGAAATGCAGACGTTAGGGATTTCCGCAGCTTCAACGCTTTCCTGCCATCTCTGAAACTTAGACCCTTTCAGATTGCAGGCTGACGTATCAACCACTCACATCGTGATGCTTGAGCAGAGGTTTGGCGCCTTTGTGTCAATGCTGCGTATTTGAATGCTTTTCGTGGGATAGCTGGTCTCGGGCCACGGGACATCAGGGTGAATTCCTATCCTGCAGGCACGCTCCTGGTGATGTGGCCATGCTCGGATGACGAGCCAGCACAGATCCCTGGCTGTGGCATCGTGCTGGAGTATCGTTCCCTCCTAGATGTTCAGCAGTTCTTAGGCCTTGCCTGGTAAGTCTGGTAAGGACTTAAGATGCTTTTCTGTTTTGGCGGTTGCCCTTCTAGCTGGGACTTATTTGGACACCCACTGGGAATTTCTGTACCTGGCCATGACAACCCAGCAGGCAACACCCTTCACTGGATTATGAGAAAGAAACCGCTCTTGTTCACATAGGCTATGCAGAGATTAAACATTCTACTTGCCACGCTCGGCCTCAGCTTTGGCACAGCCTCGGGTTGAAAGATTATCCAGGTTTCGTCAGGAAGCCTAAGCCAAAGCGGCAGCCTGCTGCCAAACAGGCATCACTCTTTCTTCTGGTCATCTTTCGCGACGGTCTTGCATGATTATGATTGTCTTCCTTGACGCCAAGGTCCAATCCAAACTCCAAAGCGTAGAGCCGAGAAGAGTAGAACTACTCCCTGCTCCTTAGGAGGGAATGGGGGAATGGATTAGGGATACATTCCCCCATTCCCTGCTAAGCGCCAGGGAGACTGGGTTCGGATGTATATGTGACGCATAGCATGTCACGTTCACTTGGTTCTAGTTTTCATCCCTCGAGTATTTGTATGGGTGTCCTGAATTATCGACGCAGTTCTACCCCCTGGCACCTAGGAACTTCTCCCTGGATGAGGCCACCGGCCAGATCAGGACCGCAGGCCAGCTCAGTGTCTCCAAAATTAGCTTAGGTTGGCCCCCCACCCACTTAAAGTGACCACAAGAGATAGTGGTAATTATATTAGCCCTATTGGGCTCTTCTGTGGTCATAAGTGGCTGCTTAGGGATCTTGGGGTGTTTACTTTTGTGTTTTCTATTTGAGTAGAAAGTACAGATGCATCCTACCACATGTGCTACCCCGGATTTCCGAGGAGGTACCAGATCATATTTCTAGCCTTATCCTTGCATGGGGTGGGCAGGGTGACCTCCTACTGCATTCTGTTGTGGATTCTCTTTCCCAGGATTGTAAGACCAAACCCTGAGGCCATGCACCTGAACTCTAGCAGTTCTTCTAGAACCAAGTATTACCCTGCTCTGTATTATCCCTATATTACTCTATATAATCCCCATATTACCCTGTATAACCCTTTATAGCCTTCCGTTTCAATCCAGAAATCGAGGTGGTCTCTGCCTGGAGGTCCGACCACGACCTGAGGTCGAGTGGAATGAGGCAGGGCCTCTGGGAGTCTTGTTTCAAAGGGTACCAGGCGACCCAAAGTGAAAATGGCAATCTGAATTGTGTCGAGGGTTCGGTGCTTCAAACCATGCAAATCGTATCGTTTAGTTTCTGAAGGTCAGGCAAAGCCAGTGCGGCATTGGATCGCTGGTTTGCAGAGTGGTAGAGACCGGTCCAAAGTCTTCCGCGTTCTGTGCTGCACATCCCTAACAAAGTCAAAAGACCTTAATTTCACTTGGTTCAGGAGGATTCCTCAGAACATGCCAGGAACCACCGCGAATGATTCAAGGCACATTCCCCGATCAGATCAACGCAGTAGCAACGAAATCCCAGATGCAGCGCGTGTATGAGACCTGATGGAAAGGCGATCTCGATGGCGCAATTTAGCTCAAGAGTAGGCATGAACATTTTCCTACAGGAGGCACCTGGCCCCTGGTTAGCTCTTGCATGATCCCGCATGTCAACCAAATATGTCTTAAGTTGTTGCACTGGCCTTGCAGCCAGGTGGTCACGGCCGTTTGCACATCTGAGGCCAGCCAGTCGCTCACCTTCTTTGCGTCAGGGTTTCGGTTTGCAAAATGAAAGTTTGCACCCATCAGGCTCACCAAGGTCATGTCTCAGATGCCAAATACAGGGAGTCCCGGCAGGACTGATTCAGATGTAGTCGTTGGTACTTGTAGGAGCCGAAGCTTTTCAACCAACAGCTGGGGCCATGTGGGGTTACTCTATCAGGAAAATGTCGGGTGAGTTGAATCTCCTAGCAGACAGCACAGCAAGTGCAGACGCAGTGTGCCAAGCCCTTCAACTCCGACTTTCGGCATCGCTGGATTGGGGTTGTTGGGGTAGACGACTATCTGCTTTCAGTGGGTTTCTTTGTGTTGGACGAATAGTGATCATGATCCAGCTTGCTACACAGCTCAGGAAGTGGTACTGGGGTACCACGCAGCTTGTCACCACAACCACCACCACTGGCTGGACAGATTTGGCCTCAGACATTTGCCGTCTCGTGGTGTCGTAGCGCCTTGCAGTCTCGTCAAACTGCGGGCCCTTGTTCGAGGATCCATTTGCTATGGACTTCTCTTCGAGGAACTGTTGACTAGTGAGAAGGAAGACGTGCATTTTCTTAGATAGGATTTCTGATGGCTCTTGCCGTCTGAGGAGACATCGTGGGGCCGGCCCAGCCCAAGCCAAGCCGGGCTGCTGGAGCGACGCAGCGGTGGCTGCGCAGCGTTGCAAAACGACAGCAGGCAGGATCAGGAGATAATGCCGGGAGGATGGGAGCAGAGGCTTAGGGTTGGACCACGCGTCGCGATTCTTTGATAATGTACTTCTTTAAGATACTGAATGCCATAACCTTCCCAGGCCCCAGTCCGACGATCAGATGTAGTGCAGTCCTTTCCAAACCGCTGCTTTCTTGGGCCTTATGCGCGAAGTCACTGCACAACCCCACCACGTCGCTCAAGTCCAGATCTTGTCCGAAGGAGTTTGGAATTTATGCCATTAAAACATGAAGAATTCCTATGCGCCCTCGGCTTCAAGCCTGGTTTGGTCAAGCCATGAGGCTCCCGAACTAGGCATTTGAAGGATGGACCCCGTAGCTCGTCTGGGGGATGATAAGGAGGGTGTTTCCCAAAGCACTAGGCTGCATACTGTACACGTCCAGGCTTGCCAACCTTTTGAACCTATACACCTAAGGCAAACATGCACAGACTTGGGGTTTGCGGCGAAAATACATGCCAACAGCCATCAAGCAGCCTGGAGCTTGGAATCCCCCGGAAACAACTCTCTGAAGACTTATGTTCCGAGATTGCTCACAGCAGCGTGCGATGCAACCAGTGACATGGCTTGGTTGGAAGCAGGATGCGCGATCAGTCACTGATAGCAAGGTACGGACTTGTTTCAGGGCTTCCTCCATAATGCAAGATTTTTTTTGGGGTTGCGGTCGACTGGGCCTGCGATGAACCTCAGGGACTACTTCGGCTCAATGTTCAGTATCCTTTAGCATGTGCAGGAAACAGGATCACGGTGCCTGGAATTTTCAACCAGAATGCATTCCCAAAGGCAAAGGGCCCGGAGCACTGAGAAAGTCCAGATGCCATACAGAATTCAAGGTCTTTCTCAATACATTTCTGAGCACATCCATCTCAGGTCCAATGCAGTATTTCCTGTACAACCAGACTATTCTGCAGCTGTCTGTGGCAGATGGTGAGTGCTTGCAAAGTGGAGGCCCCCTGATCGAACCTGGTTCATGCTTCTAATGGAAGCTGCCAGTTCATTCATGGGACCTTGTCATGATCTAGGGTTTCTGGAGGGAGACTTAGCGGACACGAACGGAAGTGTGGTGCCAGTTCGATTTGAGTAGGAAGGAGTGTCGAATGCGATCATGCGTGCGCGTGCACAAGCAAAACATGGTTCTTGTACCTTGCTTGAAGTTCGCATGGCCACATTGGAACATTAGCTTCAAGTCGACGAAAGAAGGTTTTAGTCACACTGCCTCTTCTATCAGAAGCCACCCCACATCTTCGTCTCAATGTAGTATTTGTGTGGTCACGAAGGCAATAGCTGCTGCTGCTGCTGTTCCCTGCACAAGCCTGTCATACACAAGCCCCCCCAATCCAAAGATGAATTCATGAACTAAATCCATCCCCACATGGATCCTTCCAGGCCAGAGTCCAGGAGCTTCGCTCTCCGTGCAGCCCTGCATGGTGGACGCTGAGGTGCAGCGCTTTGCAACCCTGCGGCATCTGCTTGGTGGCTCCTGCTGGGTGGCTGTTGAAGGGATTAGCTAGGGTTCTGTACGCTTTAGGGATAACTTTCGTAGGACCACTAGCCTGAATCAGGCTTCAGCGCAGGAGCTTCAAGAGGTGAGGATGTTTTGTCCTAGAGCACCTGGCAATCGAGAGTGGCAGCGGCACTGGTCGCGTTCAAGCAAGCAAATGGTACGCCATGCAAGTTCTAGGAAGGGACTGTGAATAGATAGGGGTCGGATGCGGTAAAATAAAATCTAGGGACTCAAGCCTCAAGCTTTATTTTCATAGTTTCTTCATTCATGATGTATTTTCGGATCTTTGTGGCCATTCGCAGGATTTTATTTCCTGTATGTTGTTGGTCCCGGTGGAATCCAGGAAGTCTTATGTCAGTAGATGATCAGTTTCGGGGTTATAGGCCGACAGGATGTATTTTTGCGCGCAGGGCAGCTTCCCGCTGTGATAGTGGGAGGCAGTTGCGAAGACAAACATGAAGTCTGCGCCTCTTGCTGTGACAGCGGGAGGCGAGGGCTGGCGACGACAAAGACGACGAAGCCTGAGCCACCCGCTGTGATAGTGGGAGGCGAGGGTTTTGACGACAAAGACGACAAAGTCTGAGCTTCCTGCTGATCGTGAGCGGCGAGGGTTGGCGACGGCAGCGCTTGAGGAGGCATGCCAAAATTTTAGCCTTGCGGCGTAGTCCTGAAAGATTTTAATTTCAGGCTTCCGGTCCTCGCCAATGCCCATCAACCATCGAAATCCGTGATTCTTGAGGCCCTAACCCCCTTGATGTGTATTCTCGCATGCCCGCAGGAATTTATCCGGATAAATTTTGGGGATAACCCCCCATGTATGTCCAACCCTTATTGAATAGGTTGGAGTCACAGGGTCCAAGGAACTTGTGCTTCTGACTAGGCTGGGTGCTTCCAGATTTGTAAGCCTAACTGCATATTTCTGTGGAGGCGACGCCTCTGAACTTGCAGTACCCAAACATACTTGATAGTTGATCCATAGGTCTGCGTGGAAGTTGAAGTTGTCGAAGATCATCACAGGGTGTTTAGCGCAAACAAGGATGCAATTACTTGTTTGGATCAGCTGCTACTTGCGTTGGCATGGACGCATCTCAGGCATACGACCAAACAGCCGGCCTCATCTGGAATCCGCAGCCTGTCGGCGCTTTCCACTTGTAAAAACTGCCCAGGTAATGACGGGTAAGGTCAAGTTTGAAGTCCTGATGCATCATAGCTAGTTGTAGCCCAAGACGTCGCTCTGCATGCCTGTTCACTCAAGGTGTTTGATATGTCGTAGAGTACAGAGCTGATCGCAGCATGCACTGATAAGATGAGGACCAAGCCTTGTCAGGTGGGGCCTCTGCGTGGAAGCGTTGGCCACAGGCCAGGCATCCTGCTGCTCAAGCCTGCGAGAGACCTACAGAACTTGCTGAAAGCGGGACCCAATGATTCACTCGAATAATTTATTTTCCATTATGCCAATATTACCCCAACATAACCCAATATAACCCCAATATAGCCCCATATCCCTATTGCTGTGGTCACTCTCGGTTCTGTTGCAGGCATGAGCCTAGACTGGCACATCGCGGCTTCACCTTCAAAAACCTCACCCTCAAACATATCCCCCCCCCCCCCCTCAAGCCGAAAGCCCCCAAACCACTAGACACCCAAACCTACATCCGCCCAGGACCACCCCCAAAGAAACCAAGGCCAACAGGGATCTGAAATCATGTCCCACTTTGTGGGGTATCCATCATAAGGATCGGAGCATATTGGGGGTTATATTTGGGCTCGCGATTTCTGAAAATCCCCCTACACATAGAATCCTTATATAACTCCTATATAATCCCTGTATAATCCCCACAGTCCCTATAATTTTCCTTTTCTTTGCCAGTGTCCCAATACAACCCAATGTAACCCCAACCATCCCTACCCTAAACCCTAAACCCTAAATCTTACACCCTAAACCCCATCCTGGAGGAGGCTCCGAGCTTCGCCTAGCTACCTGCGATCCAGACAGCACCAGCCAGCAGTGGCCACTCTCCACGAAGCTTCTGAGGGTGGATGGTTGTCGGGTCTGAAGGGTGCGTAGGGTTTGTAGAGTTGACAGCTTGGAGAGTTGATCGCTAGATTTCTTGTTAGCCATTTCAGGATTGCAATTTTGACGGCAAACGCCACGAGAACTATTACTTCCATGTGTACTCTAGCTTTGTGGTGCAGTTGCCCCTTCTTCTTCATACCGCCCTTCTATCTGATTGTTGCTTGCTTCCTGCTTGTCTCCTCTACCTCCAGAATCCATCCACTGCAACTCAAATGTGGCACGCATTTCACCCCCGCCACAGGCTGAAACTGCCTCATAGAAGCAAAGGCTGTTCAATGGGATCGCCACCACTACGCAGACGCCCGTCTCGCTGGGATTCCACATCAGGCATTGAAGTACCGGGTACGTGTTGCATTACGAAGGCTGGGTTGAGACTTTGGCAAACGGGAAGTGACGAGCTCATCTTGAAAATCTGTGCATCGTGTAGCACGGGATGTTTGAGAGTTCAGAGGTCTATGTCCTTGAAGCAAGTAACAGATGGCCGGGTCTGCTTTGGACAGATGTGGTCTGAGCCGCTAGTTGACCGCTCAAGCACACGCACGTTCAGAAACTAGACAATGGGAACTTGTATGCCCTTGAACATGCAGCATGGTGTTTACCCCCCGTTTACACAGAGATGTCGGACAAACACAAAGCACAAAACATTGAAAACACGTTGGTTCTGTTTCTGGTAGTTACATGGGCTTCTTCCCGTTCCAGCCTAGATGTCCTTTCTTAAGCCCTGCATCATCTCTACAAAGCCTGCTGGAGAACCCTCGCCCCTCAAAAGAAGCCACATCTATGCAGGCTCAAGACCGGCATCTGCCTGGCTGCAAAGGATGGTATGTCCAGGACTTCGGAATTTCCCCCGACCAGTATCAGGTAGGATGGTAGGCATGTCCAGGACTGAGGTGTTCCAGATAATTTTGAGACATCTTGAGTGCCGTAAAAGCAGCATGGGCTTCAACTTTTTTGGAGCCTCGAGAAACTCATGCCTTAGGGATGACGCCTTTTGCCACTGACTGCACTCATGCGGGTTGGCAGCAAGGGTTTGTCTGATAGAGAAGATGACTGAAGATGTGCATTTTTCATCATTCTTCTCAACATGTGGGTCCCCCATAGATCTACAAAGGCCAGCCTACTGCTGATGATAAGGATCCTTCTAGTGCGTTTCCAAGTGTGAGAACCACCCCCAAATTCATTCGCTTTGCAGGAGTTGCTTGGAGATGCGCTCATGCAACATGAGCGACGAGCTACAGGAGCTCTGCTCAGCTTTTCGGGGAACAGTGTGGCAAGGAAAAAGGATAGTGCTATGATGCGCTATGTAATAGCATTTGTAGTATACTAAAGAATGTAAAAGATTTATTTTTTTTCGGGCTGTATTGGGATTGTAGGGAGACTTCTTCGGGATCTTGAATATCCTTTCCATTGGAGCTGCAATCGCAGGGGGATTGAATGATGATTATGCAGACCCTGGGGTTTTGTTTGCATGGAAAGGGAGTCACCCATGAAGTCTTGGATGGACATTTGTGTGGATCCTATGTTTTCAGCAGCAGCCTAAGCTGTGGTGCCTGAACATCATGACCTATCTTCAGTCTTTGATTCCGAACGGTTGATATTCTCACGCGCGAGCGCGCGAGCATATGTTGTGGTGTAGCGCTGGCAGCTCCGGTCAGGCCGCGCATGCATAGGTCTCGGGAAAAGGTCGAACGTGGCGGTCGAATGTGGCATTGTTGTTTGATGGAGCATGAGCAGTGCTTGGGTATCTTGCCGACCACAGGATGTGCATGATCGGAGCGCTGAGCTTCTGTCCTTCTGTGGCAGTGTCCCGCAACTCCTGTTGACGTACTGTGCCGCATCCTACATACTTCTTACCTAGCCCCCCTTCTTTCGCAATTCTGTAGGCGGGCCCGTTCATCATATGTCCCAATGTCTAAGGCTTAAGAAGCAAGGTGTCCCACCAGTTGAATCTAGCGACCATTGACCCTATACTCTTCCTAGCCAATGGGCTTTGGTGCATCGCTGCTGGCTAAATGGAGTGCACACCAAACACTTGCTATTCAAAAAGCAGATTTGTCCAAATGCAGGTCCTCTTGGGGAACCCAGGGCTGTATGGGGCTCATAAGTTATAGTTGGGCTTCTGGTAGGGATGCGTCGGGCTAAAAAGGGCGCATAGGGCGACACAACAGTTTCTCTTTAGGATGGCACAGAGGTTTTTCCCATCAGTTTCTTGTTGCTTGTTCACACCTCGCAATGTCGATCCTTATTGCAAAGACCCACCCAACCAGTTTTGAGACACCCCTCAAGCCCAGCCCGCCTGTGAGACCTGGTTTTACGACGAGACCCTTGAGCAGTTCAGGCCAGATTTGGGATTGCCGTTTAAACCTTCTCCACTATTTGTGGAGTCGGGTGATGAAGGGTTTCTTGCGGGGACTGGATCTGGTCTGATGTGCTTTTCAGTTTGCAAAACGTTTTGTGATTTCGAAGGGACTGACGTGCTCTGTGTTACAGTGAGTCTTGACGATCTTTGGGGCTGCGAGAATCCCGTTTAGCCCTTGTAATTCGTGAATTACACAATATTGAAACCCCAACTCTAATTGAGCGTTTAGGCCACTGCCATCGCATCACTCAAGATTCCCTTCCCAGCTCTTGTGCTGTTGTCCACCAGTCGAAATCGGGGGCTCCAAGAGTAGTCAGCCGTTTTCAGGACCTTTGCTGGTAGCAGCTTTCGTGTGCTGAGCAGTCAAAGCCTGCATCCGTGGGCCTGAACTGTGAGGCCATGTGAGGCTCCAGACACCACGCCCGCAACCACACTCCAACCCGCAACAACCCATCATTTCCATTGCCGCTTCTTCTTCCCCTTGCTACTGGCTGCTGCTGCAACAATGCAGTCCGATCTCCTTTGTGCAGGAACGGGCTCGGCAAGTGCCTCATGGCTCCGCATGCGGGCGGAATTCGCCAGGCCACTGACTCACCAGCTACAAGCAAACTCATCGGTCTGTTTGTTGGACATCCTCATACTTGGGCTGATTTCATTGGGAGTTGTATGCAGAACCTTAGCTTCGAGAAACTGCTATGGTCAAGATCAGACGGTACTTTCGATCATATGGTTTCCATGGAAACTATACATGAGAATATAACTGGGCTGTTGGGAGATTGCAAGGGGGTGGCAATAGGTTATCAGCCGCTTCAACAGGATTTTGTGAGAATACATTGTTCTCAGAGAGTGCGGCGCAAACGCGGAAACCCTGTTTGGAAACCCTTTTCGGGATGTTGTTGAAGACGTCACGCCTGTCACGTGGAGATTCCCTATCTGGAGTTGGTACATGTCAACTTGACCCGGAAGCGCTAGCCCACGCTGATATCTAAGTCAGCATGCGTGAGTATACACCCTGATTACAAGAGGTCTGTGACTTTGTTGTGCATTCAGTGTGATGTGATGGGCAATTGCTTCCAGCCTGCTTTTGCTTGTAGGGCAAACGGTACTATGAATGAAGCGAAGGACCACGCCTGGAGTCCTAATTCAAAACGCCTCGAATTTTATGAGTCCCTGTACAGCCGTACAAGCTTACCTCTCAAAAGCCCGATCCTTATTGAAAAGCTCCGGTTTTGGGACAGCTTTCTGCTCGTCTTCGTGTCGCAATCGAACGAGGGCTGCCACTAGTTACGGCTCTTCCTCGTCACTGCTTCGACTACGGGATAGCTGATAGAAGGCATCTGATTTTCCTTGCTGTCCTGAAGCTTTCAGCATTTCGTGGGGGGCCGTATGCTGTTGAAAGCCTCGAGAAGAATCCCGTGGCCTTTTGCCGCAGTTCCTCGTTACATGCGGCAGATGAGTCTATTTGGATCCCTGTCCTGTTCACCTTTTCTGTGCTTGAGTTTTCCCAGTATTACCAAAACCTGAACATGATTCCGCGTGGATTCATCCGGCATCTTCTATGCAGTCAATGCAGGCAAAGCTCTCCTATACGGCGGTTCGCGGTGGTGTGGACATAGCTTGCCGGGGCACCGACTGGCGTCGGGACCCCAGTTCAACAGTTGCTCTGGCCTGCCCTGTTCCATCGTGTAGGTCCTCTACTTCCTGAGTACGCGCTCAAAGGCTGTTGCTCTGATCACCAGATTTCTGAGCCTCAGGCGATAATGACCGAAGCAACTACATCCCTTTCCTGGGCGTGGGGGATCTGGACACTTGCAAGGGCTACTGCAGCGAAAGGCCGGTAGATGCCGCAGCTGCTACAGCTCGCTCAAGTCACAGATCCGATGATGCTCTCGCTAGGTGTTATTGGGTCCTTCTCAACATCGGGTTTGCGCTGCATTCCTCTCAAAAAAATGCAGTGCTTGCTATAGGGATTGCAAAAACCAAGAATTTCAAGAATGGCGCAAAGCTGGGCAGGCAAGGGGGACTCTTTTGATGGGGTCTTTCATGGCGTACAAGGACCGCGCATCAAGTTGCCTTGGGCCAAGATCTATGTTCCCGAAGCCCTCCACATCATAGACGCGCTGAGGCCTGCGGAAAGTATCCTACGACTTCAACGGCTTGGGACTTCGTACCCCCAAACCTTTGAGAAACCCCCATAGTCAGGGGTTCCCCCAATCTGGCAGCTTCCTGAAAGCCAGGGCTGAATGCACGGGGATCGAGTACAATCCTTCGATGCGGCGCTGCGAAGTCTGGACCAAAGAAGCCAGGGGCCCTACCGGAAGAGTGGAGGGTTTGTAGTAGGGGGCTACTTCAATTTGCTTTTAGAGCTAGAGGTCTGCTGTGAACACAAGTCTGACTGGGATGCGGCTTTTGCAGGCAGCGGTATCCTGCATTGCCTTTGTCCAAAGCGTGGTGATCACTGTGATCGAGGATTCTTGCTACGTCTGCTGGTGCACGTGTATTCCAATTCCTCTTTTTGGCCGCATGCCAATTCTCTTTCGCCTGTTATTTTTGGGGAGGAGCTGGTCCTGCCTTTTCCGTGTATTTCTTTTGCCATAATCCCGCTTTGCTTGTCATTAGCTCCTTATTGTGCTTGGGTGTTGTGTTTTGGATGAGCGTCAGAGATGCTTGCCATGGCTGTCCACATAGGCTTGCATATGCATGGGGTTTGCTTGGAACCTCGAGTCCTGGCGATGACAGTTGCATTTGGGGTTAACAGCTTAGGGTGTGAGGATAGAAGATAGCGTCAAAAGGATGAGTGCAGAGATCCTGGTTCCCCTACCTTCTACAGAACTTTTCGCGTGTAGTGTTTTTGGTGGTTGAATGAAAGATTGGAGCTTAGTCTTGGATCCCGCATCTACCTCCGTGCGGTGTGCCAGCATGTGCCAGCTGGTGGCCAGGGATTTTGCAGATTCCATGGTCTAATGGGAAGTATGAGACGTCAGAGAGGTTGCTAATTGAAGGCCCATGGCACTGCGCTGGAGACTGAGCATGTCAACAAGCCCCCCTTGACTTAGATCTCTTTTGCTGTTCCTGCCTTGGTCTCGTCAAGTAGGAAGCAGACTTAGTTCATGGCTCTTGGACCCGCAAAAAATCCCAAATCATCTCCAATCCTCAGCCTGCGAGGTGCAAACTGGGGTCAAAGCGACCAACTTCACCTGCTACACCGCCTCCCTCGTTCCGGCCTTGGCTTACAAAGGCATGCAGGGTGGCAGGGGATGCCTTACATCTCAGGTTTGAGATTAACCTTTCTGGGTCCTCTTCCGGGGAACCCTGCTACTTGTGGCATGTGGGAACGCGGGGTAATTATGCGCTGAGTCTTGACAGAGTCATTCTGGAGATTTTCTATTTTCTTGCGCCTTGTGCATGGTTTTGGGAGGTGGCATTGGCGAGTATGTCCCGATCCCAGACCTGGAGCCCACACAAATCCTCTGATCAGCCCTGAACTTCCCAAACCCTAGAGAGTCATTCTCAAGCATAACGAATCCGAAAGCCTGATAAACTGAACATGGATTCCCAACATCCACCCTAATGGGGGCTTGCAAAGCAGTTTCAACAAAAAAAGGTCCAATATTTCAGGATCCCTGAACGATGATGGTATTTTGGGGTGTTGCAAGGGGACCCCCCAAGTTTTGGAATTGCCCATATTCCACTTACTGCGGGCGAGCAGGGTTTACTGAGGAAGATCCCACGCTTGCCATCTTCGAGCCCGTGGACGGTGGAGAGAACCGGGTCTGCCGGGGCGAGTCGCCAGGTGCCTGATGTAAGCTTGAAGAATTAGCGCTCTTATACTTGGTAAGTTTTCTTTCTGAAGCGGAGTTTCAAGCTTGGGCGGGTTCAAGGGCGTTCCTGGGTCTAGCTTCGAGGGTTGATGAGGGATGGGGCCTAATGTTGCCGTTGCAGAAGCGGATCGGCTTTCTTGATTGTTCTTGGGGGAAGCTAGCACATTGTCGCCTCCAAGCGAGGCATCATGTGGCCGAGAGAAAGGACAACATTGAGGGCAGACACTGTTGCATTTTTTTTCCTCCGCACGCGTCCTAGGGAGGCTTGGCCGGATTGTATCCTCTTCGCCGGGAATACGCACTCGTGTTGCTGGTTGCTCCCTTGCATGGCAGCTCCTGTCATTGTTGGTCACTCCCGTTGAAGTAGGTGGGCCGTGACTGTTTTGGCAACCTTGCAGCCGGAGTTGGTGACTATACCGATTGGGCCACCGATTGCATGTACAGTATCTCAAAAATGTCAGCTGCGCCACAAGAAGCAGACAACCAAGCAAAGAAGAGATGAGAGAGAAACAGAGAAGGAGTCATGAGGCAAGGCAATGGTATGTCTCCTGTTCGAAATGTGGCAGATGATGAGTTTTAGCAAAGCTTGTAGCTTGCCCACACAGTGCCCTAAGCACGGAATCAGGGGCGTTTGCTTAGGAATCCGGAGCCTAGTGGTTAGCACTCCTCCTTGTGATGCCGACCTACTGACGCGGCACCACGATTGGGGCATGGGCGACCCCAGCTTGCCTTGCGAGGGGTTAGCATGGCCCAGGAAGAAGAAGGAGTCACAGGTGAAGAATAAACAGAAGAGGAGAAAGCATGATGCTTCAATGTGGAACACCTACATCTTCACAGCTCCGTTCACTGCTAGTAAGACCGGAATCACGGGGGCTCGGTGGTTCTCTGTGAAGAAGAAGAGCGTAAGCATGTGCGCAGGCGACAACCAGGCTTCCTACTTCCAGCTCACCACTGCCTCCTCCAAAGAGGAACCTTTAGCATGCGAGTTGCGAAGTATTCTCAAGTCTTCTCTGGGATGCAAATTAGGTGTTGATTTTGGGCAGTGCCTGTACAGGGCTTATTGTATTTTGGAGGTGACAGTCAAAAGGGACCCCAGGCAAAGAGTTTGCTTGCATGCGCCGGATGGGTTGCGGGTAACCGCTGAGGGAGCTTGGGATCCGCAGCTCAGGTAATAGTAACACAGCTGAGACAGGCAGCATCCACACTACCGCCATCTGCATAATCTTCCTCCTGCTCGCCCTCTTCCTGGCCAACGTCAGCATGATATCAACTCCTATCAGTGCAGTCACTGTTAGCGGAGCACTGCAACAAAGCCAAGGCTCTCGTTAACTATCACAGTGAACGGTTCAAATTAGAAGCAGGCTAACATTGGTCTGCGCCTAGATTCCATGATGCCTATGAAGAGCATGTGTGGCTCCATGTATGCAGGATTGTCAGCGAAAATGCTCTATGGCCACAGGCTACTGCACAGGTGGGGCGGCTTACCATCACTGCGAGCTTGATCATTTACTTTCAAGTCTGCAGCTTTGTGCAGGTGTCATTCCAAGCCTTTATTCGGCAGCACCTTGATTGTAGGTTTCGAGTACCACCAGTTTAGCCGCTGCGAGCTTTGGCTGAAACCCGCCGGACACCCAGCTCGTGAACATGTCAAAAACAGGTGTTTACAAAACCCTGTTTAATTGTCAGCCAAGGACTTCTCATAAATTGGGGATACACTTTGTGGATCCCTTTTTTGTTTTGAGCGTGCCCTTCCCGGCTTCGGAATTCTAGGATAGAGCATGTCTTCAGTAGGGACCTGTAAAGTTAGCCAGGCCTGTCGACGAAGCTTACCAAAGACTTGCCGATCTTGCCGATTTTAAGACAGCTGAGCTCTGGAATTTGCCGAGATGCTCTGACTGCAGGAACTCTGGCCGCCTAAGACCAGGGCTTGTTTGCTAGAAATCTTGGTCACGCTTCCCTGAGCTGCACATAATGCGTGGTTGAAGAACCATCAGCCCCCTTAAGTGGGGGTCCCTTATTGTGTTAATGCGTCGCTTGTAGTGAAGAGTTCATGAACACTTGGGACTCAGCACATCGTCCAGTGCCTAGCCATAGTCTGGCCCCGGTGCTGTGGAAGGTCCCAGATGCCTAATCTCATGCGCGAAGCTCGTTCCAGGTAGGCGCCAGTGCTGGTGCAAAGGGGTATCATTGCAGAGCCTTGGCTACAGCCTGCGGCTCAGTGGGGACCTTCAAGCGAAATTGCTCCAGCTGTTGAGGTCTCGCTAAAGTCTTGCATTCCTCTGATCATTTCAGGGGGGCAATGAGGTGTAACGGATGCTCAAAAAAGCATGCTATGTCAAGCGGAATCCAATTCCAGTCACACCGAGCAGGAAGCCGTGGGATCCCTGAGCTCTCACCCCAGACCTAGCGAGGCATCATGGTTGGGATACGATTGCAGTTAGCAAATATTGGAAATGACAATGTTTTGTATAGACCAGGCAGCCCTTGCTGCAAAGCTGATAAATGGATCCGATGCGAATTTGCCTCACTGGGATGGATTGCCGCAGGTGGTGATGGAAGACTGCAACACAAGCGACTTTCGCCAGTGGCATGGCCAGATTTGAGTTGTTTCCCAATCCAGGCCTTTAACCTTTGTGCTCCATGCTGCGTCAGAAGGGGTGACCGAAAGAGAGATGAACCCGAGATTTGAGTATCAACCAATCAGCAGTCTTTTGAAACTTGTCTGAGCATGGAGCTTGGGGATGAAGGTGTTGCGAATGTTTTGGCAAGCCCACGTAAGGTTCTGTTCACCAGCATAGGCAAAGATAAAGAAATTGGTAGCAACTGTTCTCACTGTTCTTGTAGGTTGTGGCATTTTGACACGTCGAACGGCGTCATCTCGTCCAAAGAGGCACACATCGTCGGAGAGCCTTCCTTTGCCCCAATCTTTAGATGCTATGAAAAGATATAATATACTATCATACCACAGTATACTATAACACTACAATCTACTGTAATATGACAATATACTATACTCGTTCCCTCCCCAAAGCTTGCATGGACCGGCTATGCGGGCTCCATCAAAAATGCAGTACGGAGTGCAACGCTCAGCCCCATGAACATGCCAACATATAAGCTGTAGTCTAAACTCCTAGAAGGGGGTTATACAGGGTGAATCTATCGGATTTGGGGTTTAGTGTGAATCTACAGCAGTACCCCTTCCCCCCGGCCAGCCTCCGAGTCTTTTCTCGCAGCCAAATGCCTTCGGTCACGTCTGGTTTCTCCAACCTGCAGCAAAGGGACTAGGAATCGGGGACTTCGGGATTCGGAAGACTGTACTCAAAAGGGAACACTTCTGACTTCTTAACACAGAGCTTCACACTGGTCTTCCGTATCTTGTGAGATCCGGTGGTGGCTCGGCGTGGGTTTACCAAGACAGGCACCAAAAACGTGTGCCTCACGTTTTCCCACCATCTGGTAGGGTCTTGAGGCGTTGTCAACACGTCCCCTGATTGGAAACTTGTCAGAACCCACCCTAGCGCAAGCTGGTGCGTCCATTGCTCTTACCTTACAGCTTGTCTCAGCGCAGCCAAGTCTACTGCTAAACGCCTATTTTTAGGGATTCTTGGAACCCCTTGTTTGTGAACATGGTCGTAAAATGACCTGCAGTCGCTCAAACAGAACAGCGGCAGCTCATCATCTTTGACTTTCACAAGTTCTCCGGTGAGAATGGTCTCGAGCAAAGAAGGCACACGCTGCGCCATCTTGGGAAAGTACTCCTGCAGACCCGCTGGCCCGCTCTGGACTTCCAGTCCAGTCTGCCATGCTGAAGGTGGACGATCGTCCCAAAAGACATCGCGTGTCGGCGAAGAGGATGAGGTCGCCAAGTTGCGATGCCGCTCTGGAGTTGTCCCTCTTGGCCTTCCGCCGGGCGTCTTTGGAGAACAGGCTCTCACGCTGCAGTCCTGCCTCCTTGTCTTCAGGCGTGAGTTCGAAACTCCTCCTCATCGAGGTCAGCATCCTTCGCATTGGCCCGCCCGGCGTCGTGAAAGGCGATGATGGCAAGCTGCTCCTTGACATTGGGTCGGAAGCGGAGGCCTTCGCCTCTGTGTTTGTAGGCTTGGCGGAGATGCTGTTGGTGAAGCGGAGCTCTCCAAAACTCTATCTGCGTGGAAGTTCGTCCACGCCTGCGGGGATGTCAAGCTTGAAGAGCCTGTCCCCAGCATAACTCTCCTGCGACAGGATGACCTCGCCGTCTCCGTAGAAGATCTCGGACCCCAAGTAGTGAGGAGCTCGCTCTCCCATTCGTCCACAGGGAAGGCTTCGCTGAGGGCCTGTCTGATCAACTTGGAGACAGCTTCCGGGGCAATCGCAAGAAGGTCGTCGAAGTGGTGCCGACGTATCCAATGGGCCGAATAGCGCCTAAGCATGAATATGCAGGGGTCTAGAGGACACTGATCGAATCTGTAATCGTCCGAGCCGATGACGATGGAGATGTCCTTGAAGCCGCGTTGCAAGTCCTCCCACACTCCTTCAGGCTGGTAGCCAACCCGAAGATGTTCTTCTTGACCCGGACCAGTTGTCCCGGCCGCGTGCCTGGGAAACCCTGTAGCCGGCTGGCGGAAAAAGAGCTCCTCCTCCCTGGCCAAGTAGCTTCCTGTGAAGAAGGCGCACTGGATGTCTCTGGTGTGATCTTGCCAACGATCCGGGCTTGGTGGCCGTTTGCCAGAACTTGAAGAAGACACGCAGGCCTGGCCTCGACAGCGTCGGCGCGTCTGTGGCCATGGAAGCCTTCCCAAGGTCGGGATCCGCGTGGCCGGCTATCACCAGCCTTGATTTACATGTCCAGCCGATGTTGCCACTGTGCCGGCGCCTGGCCAAATGCTTATCTTTATACCCCCAGCGAGAGTGTAGAACTCTGCTGGGCGAGATGTTCTTGCGTTAGAAGTCACTTTCCAGATCATCTAACGGTTCCAACGCATCGAAAAACATATGCTCGCGCCATTGCCTCTCCTCCGCCTCACGAAGTTCGGCCCTGTGTTCAGCCGCTGTCTCAGGCGTTTCTCGAACCCCCTCCGAGTGAGATGTGTCTTGAGGACCATGGCTTTGAAGGTTTCCCTTGTCGTCGTTCGCCCAATGACTTCTCCTGGGCAGACCTTTCGCTTAGCTTTAGTCTTCTCGCGCTTCCTGTTTGACTCCGTTCATCGCAAGGTACTCCCGACCTAGTCGGGGCCTGAGGGCCGAAGATGCTGGTGATGTGAGGCAAAACCGGCCGCCCTTCGAAAGCCCGCCGACTATGACAGCATGTCCCTTTCATCCGCCTTGGCGTCTAAGTGCACAGTCTCCCCAATCTCAAAATCGCGGATCTTATGGTGTCAGGGCCCGTCGAAGCTTGGAGTCTGACTCACTGCGATGGAAGGCGGCCTTCGCGCTGCCTGCCTGTGTAGCGGGTTTCGGTCAAGAGACCAAGAAGGATTCGGGTGCCGCCGTCAGGATCAAAGAGGTCCTCGGGAAGACGGGGCTCTCTTCCAAGATGCCAAGCTGCAGGTTAGTGTCCGCGTCTTCGCCGAAGGTTGTTCTTTGCCTGACTGACCGCCGCAGTGATGGCGAGGTCGACGTCCTCCCCCTCAATGCTCGTGGGAGACGCGCGGTCAGATGGCCTTCCGCCATTGGCCTTGTCGTTCCACCACCCCCGCTTGTCAATGGGCTTGGGTGGCGTTTTTCATTTCTACACTATGCCGCTCGCGCAACCGTACGAAGCCACTTTGGAGACCTGTTTCTAGGCCCAACGACAAAGAAGCAGGAGCACCGTACGGAGTCAACCTCGTAGTGTTGAACGCTGCCTCGATGTTGCTAGCGCTGGGGCTTTCGATCCTCGCAACAATGTGAAAAGTTGTCCCGTGGTCAACGATCGACAACAGCGTGTGGCGGACATCCAGGCAGTCATGAACATATCTGATATCAACAGCCACTGTGTCCCCGAACTCGAGCGTTTGAGGTAGGGCAGCTGGACGTGCAATCTGAGGTTGGCGCCTGGAATCGCTTGTCTGGCGCTTCATGTGCTTGGCGGCGCGGAGGATATGTGGCTCACGGTTGGACTCTCTGAGGTGGCGAAGCTCCAGTCTTCACCTTCATGGACTCCTCGGTGTAATGCACGCACTTGTCGAGGTCTTGCGTGTCAAGGTCAGGACAGTCCTGGCGGGGGCATGCTCGAGGTTAGATGTATAGTTCTCGAGGCTCGAACCAGGTGGTAGGCGCGCTCGTGCTGGTTAGGGTCGAGGTAGTCCTCCCATGACATGGGCTCAAGCACGGCTTTTCCAGCGTCCCAGTGGAGTCGTTCTCGACCTTGACAGGGGTGGCCTTGGCTAAGGACGAGTGACGAGTGTGCCGCAAGAAGCAACGTAGTGAAGAGCACGCTGATCTTCCCGGCTGCATTGGCGACGCTCCTTCTGATACTCTTTGGCCTTGCCCAATGGAAAGCCAGTATTCTTGAGGAAGGTCTTGGTCTCCTTCTTCATTTTGTCCTCTCCACGGGGCGTGTAGAAGACAAGGTGCCACGCTCCGCCTTCAGCAGGGAGCGCCGTGTTTTTGATGTGGGGCTCGAACATTTCCTCCTGGGTTGTGTAGACCTTGCCGGGCAGCCAGTCGCCGGAAGGCGCCTTCTTCCACACAACTGTGTCGTCCTTGGCGTTGTCCGCGGAAAGGTTCGGGGTGGCCAACCTCTCCTCCTTCATCGCGATGTCCTTCGGAAGTGCAGTTGTTCAAGGAGCCGGCTTCATTGTGGAAGTCGTGGTGGACCTTGGAAGAAAATTGCGAAGGTGCTCCATGTAGCCTGCTCGGGGTGTGCTTCCGCGAAGGCATTGACGCACCTGACAAGGTGCGAGAGTTCAGTCGTTGCTTTCGTGAATCCGCTCACACCAGGGATGAAGAAGCCGAGGGTGCAGTAAACCTCCTTTTCCATGCCAATGACGAGCGGTCTGCCCTTGCCCTTCCTGCGAGCTGGCCCTCGTACTTCTCAAGGATGTCCTTCAAGGTCGAGTAGGAGAAGGCCCCGGCGTCGAGGGCGAACGTCGCCCCGTCTTCAAGCTGTAGTCCTGGAAGACATAGACATCGTTGCCGTCCTCGCGCTTGTCGTGGTTTGCTGTCTCGAGGAAGTTGATCTGGAGGGAGTTCGCGTCACGCTGCAGCTCCGCAAGCGTCATGCGTGTCACCCTCCTCATCTACTCGGCGGGGTCCGTCTCCTTCAGGCTTCAGATTGTCCCGGACTCCCTGTCCCTGATCATGCGCGGAGCTCCTCCACCGCCCAGCTGCACTACCAGGCCGCATTTCATCGCTTCGTCCAGAATCTCCGTCTTGCTCATGTGGCCGATGGCCTTCGGCTTGGCAATGCTCGGGATTCCGCGCGGCGTCTGCTCCATGATCTGGGCAATGATCTAAGTCGGGGCGTTGGGGCTTCGGCGTTTGCTGAGCCAAGTTCTGCCAACCCAAAAGAAATCGTAGGCGTGCTCTGGGGAATGGCTTTCCCACCTATGAACGACGCGCTCTAGCCATCTACCAGTAGCGCGGCGCAGGCCTGAGGTGCTGAGGTGACCCTAACCTCGCCAAGTGCGGACATCAACGTCTCCCTCTGCAAAGACGCGCGTGTCTGCCATGCCACGGGGTTGAAGAGAGACTTTCTGGCTTCTGGTTGTCATGTGAACCCTAACCATGCATCAGCAGTCTCTGTCCAGAAATCCGAACTTGTATTTGTGGTTCTTCGCCATGCTACGAAGGCTTCGAGGAAGAAGTTCTCACTTGCTAACATTGCTTTCGCGCCAGGATCTAGCTTCTTGTCATAGAAGATGCAATAGCTAGAGGCGGACTGAATGCCAGTGTGCGAGACAGCAAAAGCCACGCAGAAGCTTCAAGTCCGCAACTGAAGGAGTTGCAGAATCGCCTTTTGTAGCCTCTGCGGGAATAATTGGAATAGCCGGGTGTCCGGAAGTTGTGGTTTTCAGCCGGAACCCTTTGAGGCCGACGCGACTGAAATCAGCTTGTCCTGGCTCTACATCGAAGATCATGGCAGGCTTGCTCAGAACTCCCTTGGCAAGCCGGAGTGGAACGTCAGCATTTATGATCGAGGTCCTAACCTGAACCACCTTGTCGCATGACGTAGAAGGACGAGTAGTGCGCTTTCCCTGTGCCGAACCTGAAGGCTTCGCGTTCTCTATGGAGACCTGGCTTGTCATTGAGCTTGGCCAAGCGGTCGGCGTACTGCTGAAGCCACTGAGTCCCTGCCATGGTGCTGGCGCAGGCAGTGTCGGCAATGCCCATCAACAGGTCACCCTCGTGCTTGACAGCGTAGACCTCGGCAGGCGTGATGTTGCACACGCTCACGCCCTTCAAATCGGGATTGGCACGGCTTTTTGGACGCTCGGCATCTTTACGCCAATGCCCCCATCGACCACGGCCTGAGCAAAAGGAGCGTGCCTTCATAGCGCGAATCTTGTCGTCTCCTCCGTGTCCATTGGTGATCTTGGCGTTGTTGTTGCCGTCGGCGTCAACGTAGCTTCTGGTTTTCTGCTGCTCGCGACATTTCTGCGTGGCGGACTGGTAATTAGGTGACACACAGTAAGCCTTTCCTTCGTCACTCTCCGCGGAGGTGTAGTCTGGATCGGCTCCGGTCAGGTGGGCTGTATGCGTCCGCCTCGTTCTTCCGTTGCTGTTCTCACATGGCCTGAGCCCTCGGTCCTGAATGACCGCGGCCTTCTGCAACCGAGGGAGGCTGCAGACGTTCCCTACGCTGGCCAGCAAGTTCAGCTCCGCGGACTCCTCGAGCTGGAGCCTGTCGACGTAGAGCCAGGCTGCACAGTCATCGGGCAGCCTGCAACCAACTTCTCAAGTCATAGTCGGTCGTGCTTGGCGTTGTGCTCCCTGATGGACTGGCCGGCCCTTCGCCTCAGCCTCCTAAAGAACTCGGAGAAGGCCTTGCCAATCCTGGTGATCTCAAGGTCAAGATATCTACTCGGAATCCAGCCTGTCGAGTATCGAGCCCCGCTGGGGCTCGAAAGCTTGTCTACGTTGAGCTCTTCTGCTGCCACCCATGCCTTGCCTTGGAGGTTCTGGTAGAGCACCAAGCCTTGTTCTCTGGCCGGGAAACAGGTCATCCTTCTCCACGCCTCTATCTGCCTGAGATAGGAACGTGCATTCGTGCCGACATTGTCCTCACTGTCGTTGCAGGAGAAGGTGGGGACCGTAAGTCGTTCGGTTGGACGGCTTCCGCTTGTGGTTCTCGGCCTCTGTCGCTGTCGTCCTTCTCGTGGTACCCCGGGCCATGGAAGTGTTGCCATCCACTCCACGCTGGTTGCCACGTGTCTGCGTGGGGCTTGTAATTGTTGCAGGGATCATTTCTGGAGCTTCTTCTTGCTGTCGAAGCGCTGTGTGACTTTTTGGGGCCATTGCCATCAAGCCCAGGATCTGGCTGAGAGTCGCCGTTGGTGGTGGTCGACGTGTCTTCGCGACTTCCACGCTTTACTCCCCATCGTTGTTCAGAATCGTGCCGATGGTGACTCCAGTCTCGACCATCTGCCTAGGGATGCTCCCATGGATCTGCAGGTTCGCGGTCGTCGCGTTGCCGACCTGGTCGCTCACCTCGATGTCGGCCATAGCCGCCGATCTCCTTCGCGCGCTTCCAGGACTGCGGAGTCCACTGCCCGCGGTGAGTGATCGAGTGATCATCCCAATGCCACTCTTCTTCATTGTCATCCCAGGAGTGATGCCCATTCGCTTGCGACCTCCAAGAATCTGCAATCCATTCTTGGCGCACCCTTCACTGCTACGACCACTGCCGGCATCCCAGGAACCTCCGAAGGAGGCTCTTGCCAAACTTCACGTTGAGCACTAGGTACGCTTCCGCCAGCACTGGTTATCAGCACCACTACCATTCGCATCGTCAGGAACTTCACCATGGAGACCATAAACTGGACCACCATCCGAAGCCATAGCGCTACACAAGATCCACGCTACGCAAAGAAAGATTACTGGAGCACACAAGCTCCGTTACCAGTGTGAAACCACAGGAGTACCCCTAAGCCCGGCCGGCCTCGGAGTCTTTTCTCGCAGCCAAATGCCTTCGGTCACGTCTGGTTTCTCCAACCTGCAGCAAAGGGACTAGGAATCGGGGACTTCGGGATGCGGAAGACTGTACTCAAAAGGGAGCACTTTAGACTTCTCAACACAGAGCTTCGCATCGAAGGTTTAGGGTTCAAACTCATTAAGGGGGACATAAAGGGGGTTATCCATAGATAGGGGACTACTATAGGGATTGTTGAGGGATACTAGGAGTTTAGACTATAGCTCATATGCCAGCCCAAAAACCCAACAGCATGAACATTTCAGCCCAGGAGCGTTTCAGCATGAGGGATGCTTCATTGCAGTAGGATTATGTTGTGGTGGTTTAGCAGAATTAGCAGAAGTGGTAGGGTAACACTTGCGTGTTGAACATGTCAGACTACCTCGAGTTAAGGCACAAGCTCAAGTTACAATCAGGTGATTTCCACAATCTCCCAAGAAATTACTACTCGACATCACATTCATGTTTCGTAATCTGTTTGTGATACTCCACCAAGCAATAACAATTGGATAATGAATTCATTATACACATCTAACGCCTGTAGTATTATCTTCATCATTGCTACATCCTGTCACTGGGTGCCAAACTTTACCCAGTTGAAGCCCCATCATAACACAGGGACCCAGATGATTACCAACATTCGTATGGTCCAAGGTTGCTAGAACCCAATTAAACCTGTGTATGAGTTATTGTCCGTGTTCGCCTGACCATGAAAGGTGGACATAGGGGGTCCTTTTGGTGGTTCAGTGTAGTCCCCTAATTGGAACCCATGTCCATTCATTACATTGTAAATATTGCGCTTTGTGCGCCTCATGCAAACCCAGTTTTCATTTGATTTTCCATGTTGTTGCCATTTCATTTTCCATCATTCGTAAATATCTAAAGCTTGAAATCACCTTAGGCCCTCAATACTGTGGTAGTTTGGATTTTCTTTTTCAGTATTCATGAAACCCCGTAGGACCCTACAAGTACCTGGAAGGATGGGGCCTGCCTCGGTGCTGTGGGCACTGGCAATGTAGAGGGCGGCCGTCTGTGGGGGCCCTGGCTTCCAGTACGTTTGAATTTTAGGGTTTAGGGTAGGGCTTATGCAGAAATGTTAATGGGGACATTTGTGTTATGGCACCCCACAGTAATGGAGAACCACATGGAGGCCAAATGGAATATGAAACGGAGGGTACCATAGGTACCAGTTCAGAGTAACATCATCTTCTCCCTTTGGGTATAGTATTTAATAGAAGACACAACCGTACTTGGATCAGCCGCCCACAAGGACGCTATACTCCAGTGTTACCAGTACATGCATCTCAAAGGACATCCGGAGTACACAAGGATTAAGTGCTTTTGTATTTGAGGAGTAGATGTAACTGGGGATATGAGAACTTGTAGGATTTCCAGCATTCGACGTTTGGGCTGGGTTGATAATTATAGTAGTCGCAAGAGGCCTTACTGGTCGTGGTTGGTGAGAGAAGTAACAAGAAGAATGACAACAGCAGGAGCTGTAGCCCAATGCCTTCCCTTGTGAAGGCTCAGAGAAACTGGCTTCTTGTTTGAATGGCATGTGGTTCATGAGGTCTACATCATTTGGTCAAATCTAGCTACTAGTCTACTTAAGCATCTTCATGAAAGAGTGTACTGTAGGCCACATATGTTTTGGGATGTCTGGTAAAGACTTTTAGGGCTCTATGGTGTTGACTCTCGCATGTTGTGGTGAGCATGGCGTTGAGCGTAGCCTGCCGAGTTTTTCGATTGGCCTCCTAGTCGGGATCTTTTCAATGCAATTTCCTGCTTGTAATACTATCTTCTTTGCAAAGCACTAATGGGAAAAAAGAGTCCTGAAAGCCTCCAGGATCACTACTGGACCCCTCCCATCTAGAGTTAGTTTTTTGGAGTTCTTAAAGCAGGGGCATCAGGGATCCCTGGAAGGGAGCTCTGGTGCTGATAGATTTTTCCTGCTTAGCCCAGTGGGTGCTGCCCAGGCGCTTGCTCACATGCAATGCTGCCAGCAGCCAGTCCCTTCGCTCACACGGTGTAGGGTTTTGGAGTTTCAGTGTTTACTGTTAGTAGAGTGAAATGAAGGGTTTGCATGCATGTATGGGCCTTAGGAATTGGAGGAGGATCAGAGTACGTTATCATTTGTTCAGATTCCAGTATGGTTGTCTTTCGGAGCACTGCCGCTTTCGCAGAGCCGCGGCGTGGTCAGAATCTTGTTCGGCTGCTTGCGAGCTGGCCAAACGGAGGAGTCCCTGACTAGGATCCGCGTTCAAGATGTATTTAGATGATTGAGGGCATGCTTTCAGACTGCTCTCTGTGAAAGCCTATGAACGGGCCTCCCTTGTGATACAGCATAGCTCCAGTTTCCGGGATTTTAGTTGCTGTTAAGAGGAGCTACTGCCCACCGGATTGTTAGCAACCTAGCAAGAGGACCCTCCAAAGAACTTGATCCTGAAAAGGCCTTGATGAGCCTCAACAGTCCTTCCTGGCCTCAATATCCCCTTACGAAGGAGCTCAGGCAGTCCCTGCAAACATTGTCGTTCCTTTGAACATGTGAGCTGTAGTTTAAACTAAACTCCTTAAAGGGTGTCATACAGGGTTTTTTTCGCGGAGTATCATAAGGGGTTGTGAAGGGATACTAGAGTTTGAAGTATAGCTCATGTCAAAGAACATCGGAATCCATGCTAGCGAGCCAGTGGTGCGTGGTGGTACAGCTGCTGCATCAGGGCCTGGACCGCCGTCTCTCCGCAGATGCAGGGTGCTCCACCCATCCCGAGTGCTCTCGCCCAGCGAAGGCCAGGGTGCCTTGCTGCACTGCCTATCTCTCTTTGCCTTTTCAATGATGAAAGAAAGAAGGCTCCGCGCAAACTGTTTTGAGGAGTGTTGCAGGGACGATGTATTGGGTTGCAGTGAGGATTCTTGCAGGGCATTGGAATGTTCAGTCTCGGAGTTGAGGTCAGACGTGCCTGCATAGATCAAGCTCATCGGCACTTGGCGACTTGTAAGCTAGATGTGTCTTTGAGTGGAGCCCTTGCAATTCTAGGAGCCGACTTGGCCTCGCTGTTGGAGGCAATAGGTCAAACGTGTTGCTGGCGGTAGTTTGAAACTTGAATTGGCCTGCATCACTTGGATGGAACAATGGCGGCTGTATCTTAATGCTGGGACCTGAAGAGCTCTTTGTGCTCCGCTTTTCGTTGCAAGACCAGAAAGCATGTCGAGTTTCTGACTGATGTCGAGGTTGAGCTCACGGAGGAAGCCTGTGAGAACGACCAGGGACGACCTGAAGTCAGACCCTTCACAGACATGAAATTCCGAGCCAGTTCATATGCTGGTCAAGAC
This sequence comes from Symbiodinium pilosum, assembly GCA_905231905.1. Classification (NCBI taxonomy): domain Eukaryota; class Dinophyceae; order Suessiales; family Symbiodiniaceae; genus Symbiodinium; species Symbiodinium pilosum. Next base: position 70,847 of record CAJNIZ010011159.1, on the reverse strand, counting down.
TCATGACACCCGCCATGAACACAGCAATGCTGTGCAACGGCCGTTTATCATCACCCAAGAATCGGCAAAGCACTGAAATACACTACTCCAGCCAAAATTCTCTTAATGCCTCCATCCTCCCTCCCCAATCTCACTTAGAGCCTCGAACAAATCCCCATTCAGACGGGCCCCTAGTTCTTTCGGCAGCACGCTGTTGAGGAAATCTGTAAATCGCGTAGGTTCCTCGCGAAGCCCCGCCCTATCATGCCCGCACACAATGGCACAGGATTGTCTCAAACAATCTTTCGAGATTCCTCAATCAGGATGCCATAATCGCCTCATAACCACTGGATAAATCCTTGGGGTCCCTCGAGCCTTCTTGTTTGGAGAGCCCCCCCCATCATCCTTCTATATCCTGAACCTCGGAGGTCAGAGCGTCAGCCGGCCCAAAGTGGTGAGGCTGAGGAGCAGGTGACAAGCTGCGGAGGGGTAAGGTTCAAGCTTAGGGCTGTAGGGGGCTTACTGAAGGAGTTGAGGCTTTGGAGGTTGGATGAGGTTGGGGTGTAGGGGTCCTGGGGTCCGAGTTTCAGGTTGTGGGTCTAAGCCTAGGCTACAGTCGTAGCGGTACAAAAATTGCTCACTAGAACGGTATACGAATTACTGCCTTCAGCATCATCATAGCCGCAGAATTTCTCAGAACAACCGCACCCACAACCCCCCTGTTAAAGCCCATCCAGCCTAGCTGGGGCATAGCAGGGGTGGTTGTGGTGGTTTTCTTCACATGGAACTCGCGTTAGTGACAACTTCTCGATTTGAGCAGGCTTAAGGTCTCTAGCCTTGTTGGATTCTGCTGCTTGATGGCATGCTTTGTCGATTGCATTTTGGGTTTGATTGTTTTTGGTTTGCAGCCTTTGGACGAAACTAGGAGACTTTACTAAGGAAAAGCGTGCCGGGCTCAGACAGGCAAGCTTTGCAGTGGCACCTCTGTAAGAATCCTAGTCCTGGACGTAGCTCTTTATCGACGTGACGTGAAGATATACTGTAAATCCTTGTCGGTAGCCCGACTCAGGTCGGACCCAAACCGTCAACCTTTTTAGTCCTCGACCAAGTGCCCAAGGACTAAGCATGAGTTTTGATGGCTTGGAGGTCAAGAATTCCGATATGAGCGATCATGTTTGTTGGGGATTTGGCATTTGAATGACAAAGCACGAGACATCTCCCCTGCAGACGTTCTCGAAGATCGAGTGCAAGCCATCTAGATCCTAGAAAGAGCTCAGGAACGCAAGTTGCTGGTCTTGAGATCTGCCTATCCCCCAGTTCAGCTATTGTAGGTTCCTAGCCACAAGATGCCGCGAAGGGTACACGGTACCCGCAGGTTACTGGGGCACCTGTAGCGAAAGATGCCTGGAGTCATGCTTGCAGCCAGGCGTGGAGTGGGCATCACGTGGCGCACCGCTCTCAGACACCTCATCGGGGCCTCCAAGCATAGAGGGCTGACGACTGCAATTGTTCTGTTTCTTTTCATCTTATTGATGATGTCGGGTTCCACCGTGCATCACAGCACGAAGGTCTAGCAGACCGATGCCAGTTTCACAGAGTCACATTGGATCACAACTGTGCAGATGCCAAGTGCGCGTGTGGTGCCGGAAGCACGTGATTGCCCAGCTTCATGCACCTGATGACACCGTAAATCAAATCTGCGTCTGATTTGCAGCAGGACTGGTAAAATACTTGATATGACAGTTTAAGACGGGCGTGACTTAGTCGCAGCTGAGCGTGAAGAGCGACCTCGTTGCAGCCATAATCTTAATCATGGAAACAGTCGGAGGCGTGTTTATATGAGTTAGCAGCAAGATCAACAGCAACTAGAATGGCAGCAGGAAGAATGGTCGCATCAATATCCATAATGAGAGTAGGAACCTTGCAACAATGATGACAATATGGATGGTGGGAACATAACAGCTGCAACTACTTACTGGTTCTTAGTAGGAAACAAGGGAATACATCATACAGGTATTATACGGGGATGACATTCCGTGATTCCCTACTAAGCACCAGAAAGACTACTGATAGCCATGCTGAGGCGTAGGCCGCCGCATCCGCACGCCCTGCTGACGTGGTAAGAGTTTGAAGATGATGGAGTTTCCGAACATTGGGGTCCCTTTCTGAGGCACCTCATAGAACAAAACCCAAACCCTAGTAGTGTGAAGTGGTAGTTTCCATTTGTTTTATTCCCTGGAGAATTCCCAGACAGCTCCAGAATTCTCAATTACCCCTGCGTATCCCAATTTAACCCCCGTATGAAGAGAGAATTCTCCTGCTTGGAGTGTGGCACCTCAAATTTTGGAAACTTCCATACAGGCATGCTTGTTTACACACGATCCGGAGACTCGATCGATATTCTGAGAGCTAGCTTTGTGCCTGATTATACTCTAATGTACTAGCATGTAGGATACCATACTATAATATGTTGGATTCTAGTACACTATAAGATAATACCATATAATCTCGTACATATTCTGAGTTAGCTTTGTGCCTGATTATACTCTAATGTACTAGCATGTAGGATACCATGCTATAATATGTTGGATTCTAGTACACTATACGATAAAACCATATAATCTCGTATATATTATAGTGGAGTATATAAAAAGCTGTACATTAGATTTTCGCGTAGTATGTTGTGTCTTTCGAAGTTTCCCTTGGCATGTGCGTCTCAGGGCTTCTGGAAGGTGCAAAAGCCTCCAAGACATGGCAGGCCCATACGAGGAGCGCTGTCGTGTCATCTTACCCATGCGCCAAGCGCGTGTTGGGCCGGCAGCCAATGTGCTGCCGACTGTAGTGTATCCCTGGGTGAGCTCTTATAGCCCCTACTACAGTGCCAGCATGCTGCGAAATGCGCTGTGCGGGCATCACTTTTCGTTGCTCTGCGGGTGGACCCCACCTTTTTTGGGGAAGCTGCTTAGCAAAGCAATGAACAGCACCTCGTGTAGGGTTCGGGCAATGTCAGAAGTAATGTGAGACAGTCTTTTCTGTTGGCGTCAAAGCCTGTCAAACTTAGAAGCAGCACAAGTGGACTTGAGTGACTGGAGTCTCCTCAAAGCCCATTCTTACAGGCTGTTGAAGATGTGGCTCTTTCTATCAGGGCTTTAATCAACAACATCCTGCAAGGACTTGCCCTCTCCCTTTAGCAAGGCATCCAAGGCTCCCTTCTGTGGCCACTTGCGGTGCGCAGAGAGAAGCTGAGACCACACGGGCGTCTCAAAATGAAGGTCCCCAGTGGAAGTCTCATATGGTCAGAAGCCAAGCCCCAAACTGGTTTTCGCAGGGGATCCAGTTTTGAGGCATCCACAGATGCGCTTGTGGGAAAAGGAAAGGAACCTTCATAGCTCCGGTTCCTTCTTCACCTAGGTGACTCTAAAGCCAGGGACAGGAAAGCTCCTGAAACTTGTGAAAAAACAGTCTTGGGAGGGCAACGAATTCCAGTTATTGCCTGACGTGTCTTTGTCTTAGAACTGCGTCTACTAAGCTCTTGAAGATCTCCGATCCTGAAAGTGGGAAAATCAGCTTGGCGTGGTTGCGGACTTGAAGCCCTCGGTCAGGGTCGTACATGTCTATTAGCTAGGGCTCAGGCCCACGTGTTTAGTTATTGCCCTCCCCAAAAGTGAGTGAGTACAAAATTCAAATCTCGAGCAGATTGACGTTGCCCGCTTCGTTTGGCTGCCAGACGCTTGTGTAGGATCAGGTCCGTAGGTCCTCTGCTGTCTTGCCTCAAGAGAGGCGCAAACCAGCTCGTCAGCATTTAGGGTATAGGGTCTTGAATTCCAAGTCTTGGGTTTGGGTTTAGGAATTGTGGGTTTAGGGTTTAGGGTCTCGAATTCCAAGTCTTGGGTTTGGGTTTAGGAATTGTGAGTTTAGTGCTTAGGATTCCGCAGGGGCGGGAACTGGGGTTTACTTACAGTGGTGGAGTGTATCTCTGTTCTTCAATTCCTACATAAACCCCTGTAAACGTACTTATCTTACCTACCATACTCCCCCCTCAGTGACAAGTGACACTAAGCTCAGGGTGTTAAGAGTCAGGGTTCAGTTCAGGGCTCTCGCAGGACGCAGAGTAGAAGTTGCCGTTCTGCTGCCCTGTACCTTGCCGCTCAACCGTGAGCCACCCCACAGGGGCAGCCCTTGTGCACACTTTGAAGTCCACTCCCCCTGTATAACCTATAAGACCTTATATAATCCTAAATATTTCTAGATATTCCCAAAGTATCCTGTACCCAAACCCTAAACCCAAGTTTACTTCTCGCATCAGTTCCCATCATCCCTATACAGCCCTACATAACCCTTTGGCTTTGGGGGCTTAACTCTTGTAGCGGTTCACTCGCCGGGTCCCCCTTAGGCTTCAATAAGCTAGCCCCACATAGACGGGCAGCGGCGGCAGAGACGATCACTGAGCAGGGTTTAGGGTTTAAAGGGCATTCCGCGATAGTTTTGTAGCGAATGGCAACTTTGATAGGCCCAGAAACCTAGCAGCTGTCGGCGGATTTTCATTTTTGATATGAACTTGCTTATAGGTCTAGTGCGACTACAGTATAATCATCCCACTCCCCCATTCCCCCTGCCCTAAACCCTAATCCATAAACATGCAACAGGGATCTAAAGCACAAGGCATGCAGCCAGGATGACTTTCTTTACCCATGCAAGATCCAGTTGCCCTGTGAATCCTGTCTTGCCGCACCCTTTGCAACTTCAAGCTTTGCTCTGATCCTTCCGGATACCACAGCTAGAACCACACCAAATGACTCCACGAGTTCTTCCCAGGCCATGCTTACAGCCATCACTTCATCATGAGAAATTTTTGTTTACTTCCCCTCTCATTAGCACGAACCAGAAATCATTCGAAGACACAGGCATTGAACATTTGTGCCCGTATGGCCAGCACTTCGACGACATTAAACTTCATCCCCCTTTGCCTGCTGGAATGGTTGATTATCCGCATCGGCGCACCAGCGACTGGGAGTATGACTCAAGCACCCAGTACCTGGACGCGAGGCTTGCTTGCACATCCTTCGTAGACCAGTGTGTCCGAGTAGTTATTGTTTAACGCTGCCTTTGTCAGGCCTTAAGATGCAGATTCAAGGTTCTATCCTGCCTGGCAAATCCAGACGCCTGCAGTGCTCCGGGCGCAGCAGAGTGCTTTCCAGCCAGAGATTATGAATGAGTTGGGATGGCTGGAGGCTAAGAAGCCACGGCTTCTTGTGACACGTATGGTTTAAGGGTAGTGCTCTTTGGTTGCGCCCCAAGGATGGACCAGTACCAGTATACTCCGTCTGCGGTTGACGTCCTGTGGAAGCAGGCGGAGTAGAGGTATATTCAGTCACCATGTACTTTAGGGCCGGAGGTGGAATTTGAAGGGAATTTCTCTACATGGACAGTCCGATGGGAGTGCAGCGTTTCACATGCTTCTTGAAACTAAACAGAAATGACCCTAGATCTCCTTCAGCCAAGCCCTGCCTGCAGACGCATTGGGTCACACCTATGACATGGGCATTTGCTTCATGCAGGATCTTGTTCACTTCGTAGTGCAAAAGAAGGGTATGCCCTGCCACCAGCCCTCGCCAATGTTCTTTGCCAGGAAGCAGCATGGCCCTGGCTGGATGAACGCATCAGTGTGCGATCGTGTCTTGACCAGCTACGGCTTTGAGCCACAGCGCCGTGTGGGAGGGGGCAGGGGGGCGTGCCTTCAGGAGGGTATTTAATCCAGGAGCAAAATCGCGCTGCTCCAGCTGAGGTGCTGCGATGTGGACACGGAGCAGTTGGAGCGAGCGCTAACAATTGCCCATAACAGGATCCTAGAATTGCAAATCAAGCCCCTCAGCTCTAACAGCAGAGGATAGGCCAACTTCACACTGGCAGTCATAGTGTTGCATGCAATCAAGGTTAGAAAGCAAGGCCAAGAAGATGGACGAGAATTGCCTCCTTGGCCAGATGGCCATGTCTCAACTTCTGGAGCAGGTGCATGACCTGCAGTCCGCTATCGAGATCCTTGAAGAGGAGCGGCAATGTGTGCTCATTTGCATGGCTTGTCAATGTCGCTTTCATCTCTGTGTGACGCCTGTGTCTGCCAGGAAGCTCCATGCGGCGATCGTGTTGGGAAAGAGGAGATTCCTTCGGCTGCAGAGATCTTCAGCTGCACCAGTTTCCAAACTGATATACAAGAACCCTCTACTATGTTGTACAACTTTCTTGGCTGGTCCACATCCGTATGTAAGTCCTTCTTGAGACATTTCATCACATTTGCCTTATGTACACATCAGCTAGCAGCTAGCACTAGAAGTAGTTGCGAAGTAGATCAAAGTAGTCTGTCATTGCTTGGACATTTGTTTTTGCTGCTGCTGCTGCTGCTGCTGGTGTTGTTGTTGTTGTTGTTGTTGTTGTTTGCAAGCAGTATGTGCACAGTGCCGTTACGTCCCTGATCACCCGCTACGAAAAAGAGCCCGGGCCCTTGGGTTGAAAGGATTTGAAAGACATAGGCATGAGTTCATCGCAGGGCCATAAGGTTCTCGACTTACCAGCTGGTGCATATACACTGGAACATGAGTGCCAGAGCCTTTCATCATTCAGACAAGGTTTCAGACGCTGCGAGCCAACTTGCAGAAGGCTCAGGCTGCGGTCAAGTTCCAGAGAAGGCAGCTAGGGCCTCAAGGACCCTGAGTGTTTTTAAGGAATAGAGCCCAACTGAAAGAAAGAAATCCAGGCGGCGAGCTGCCGAACATGCACTCTTTTCAGCCCGTCGAGCTCGGAAGGCCCGCCGGGTCTTGCAAGACGGGCACAGTCACCGTGTGCTGCCAGCACAGTGAATTAGGGAATCTCACATTTGGGCCGGTTCAACAAATGCTGATGTGCAGGGTACAGTCTTACAACACGGCAAGATTGAACAATGATATTGTAGTGAAGTCTAAGATGAACTAATCTTGTGATAGGAGAATTTGCGCCCTGCTTTTTGCCCAAGTCCACATGGACGTGAGTCTGCTGGACACGCCCGCGCACAGAGCCACACTCACGAAAAACTCCTTTTGTTCCTCTTTGTTCTTTTTGTGATGTCTGTCCAGCTCTGCGGCTCTACATGAAGCCAATGATCAGCTAGCTGGAGCTGACAAACCCGGAAATGCCACGAGCCATTGTAACAACTATAACTAGCGTCACAGGGATTGCTGCCGTGAGATTCAGAAGCAAGGGCAACACAGCCGAAAATCACAGAGTTCCCGAAAAGGAATGGGACCTGCGCGTGACTGGGGCACTTTTTACAGACGCCGACATGGCGGATTGAATCTTGCGGCTTTCTTTACCACGCAGGGAAGTACTGGGTGATCGCTTATGAGCAGTCTCGCATTACTCGTTATGGACTCTAGGTAAACGGGATGCCCGTAGATACAGAAGGTTCATCTGCGCCGCCAAGACCTATTTCAGGATACGAGAAGCAACAGCCCCCTCATGTTGCTCTCTTGGCATGTACTTCTATTTGACGACAGGTTGTGAGTTCAGCACTGCGCCACGTCCAGAAAACAAGGTTGTAGGTGGGACGAGCACGTCCCAGACTCATGGGTAGGCATCTTCCTGTCAATATCAGGCCAAAGATCGTAGGAGAACCAGCTGGTGAGAACTGCGCAGCGATCCAGCTGAATCATGCTGTCAGTATTAACACCCACGTCTTTGACAGCGACCATGAGTGTCGCTTTTCTGAGGGTACGTTTTTTGTCTAGACTGCATCCAGGGTCTTTCAGCGAAGATCATCTCAGATTCAGATAACCCTGGATACGATGAGATCTTGCATCTACAGCTCTGTCAAAGCGTCTTCGCAGTTTTCCCCCCTTGCGCATAGTTAGATTGGGGTAAAGATTGGGGTAACCCCCATGGATGCATGCGCGCTGCATTCTGTTTTAATCTGCGGCGTCTGGCTGCCTCGAATCCGCGTAAGTTCGCCCTGAAAGCTTTCCAAAGGCATGCAGGGCTGCCGCCACGTCCAGCGATGACGTTTCCAATCAGCATCTCAACGTCAATCTTAGGGCCTTCAAGGATAAAACTGCAAGACAGAAATACCATGAACCTGTCTTGGTAATTCTGGTTGGCTTTGGTATGCTAGGGCCCCATGCCTTGCCCACTACTCTCGTGTGCTGCGACAAATCTTGAAAGTGTGGTCTTGCCACCATCCTGCCATGAGTTTCAGTTCAAGTTGCTTTGTAGTGTATGACTCCTGTATGAGTACAGCCTCAGCGACACGTGTCATCCCAGCACAGCCCCGTTCCAGCACGTTTTAGCTCTCATGCTTTTCCTCCACTCGCTGACCCCCTGACCTTGAATCGAGATTCGGTTTGAACGCAGAATTTTAGGTAGCAGCCGCGGGCGTGCAGTCGAACAACTTGGAGTCTAAATCTGACTTGACCGGCCAAGGAACCGCCCAGTGCAGCATGCAGAGCGGATGGAAGTGTCTTAGCTGGCTTGTATAGGAGCAAGCACGGCTTCAGGCCTGCATATAACACAAAGTATGCAGCGCCTAGGACGACCGTGCAGTCTCTACGTCCTCGACAATGCGACCTGTTTTAGTTCATTCTGGATTTGTGTGTTGGTTGTCGTTGACAGTTCGAGCCTCATCAAGATGCCAGCCAGTAAGGTTCGACGGGCCAGAGCACGCGTTGCCTCCAGATGGTCACGAGGAGACGGTGGAGAAGGCTTGCCAGCCCGACAGTCAGGACTGGAGTTTCTGTTTTGCAGAGCTGTCCTTGGCTGTGCATACGCTGAAGACGCAGTCGAGCAGGACGAGTCTGGCTTGCTAACTGCGTTGCCGCACGGCTGTGTGCAGGCTTGCGGCCCAGCCCAGAAAGCAGTCAGGAGGTCCAAGCTCAATCCCCGCGTTTTGGCCTTTTCAGGCTTGCGTCGAATGGGATCCACCCAGCCTGCTACTGCGCCTCGGAGCGCTGATGACCTGCCCATAAGATTTTGGGGATTCTGTGCCAGTGAGTTTGCAGTGCTTCTAAGCTATGATCTGAGCTCTTGTTGGTAGCAGCAGAAGTGAAATTGCCCGCAGTATTGTGAAACGAGCAGTGCAGCTAACAGCTGCGGACCTCTCTGCTTGCTTTTGGAAGTGCCGACCCAGCAAACGCTCAGATTGCTGGAATCCCTTCATCGTGACTTCTTTAAGAATCCAGGTCACAGGGAGCTGGCAGCTGCTCTCCAGATGGCCGTCGCCGAGATGATCGCACCGCCGCTTGTCACAGACCCAAGGCCCGATCCCTCGCCCCATGTGGACGAAGAGTGTAAGCAGGATGAGCCCAGGATTCCCTGCTGGAGACCTCAGCAAGGATGTATACCCGATGCCCACGTGCAGCTGAGCTTGCAACTGGTAGAGGGTTGCTGGGAGCCGGACGTCGTGGATGCAAAGCCTCAAGCCAGAAGCTGGTTAGCGGATATTAATTTTCTTGAGTGCTGGATGATGCTTTGCTTCCGCCTTGGACAGGAAGACTTGTCTGGGGAGCTCCGGGCAGATTCGGATGAGCTCCATACCAATGACATGCATCCAACGGGTGAGTTGAACGAGTCAGAGACCTAGGAGTGCATTACTTCCAAAAGGGATGCAGGTGATAATTGTTACTACAATGGCTAGATTCCATCATTTACGCTTCGCAGCTTTGGCACTGTTCAATCTGCAGCCATGCTGTAGATTTTGGCACCGTCGAGGTCTGAGCAGATGCGCTTGGCCGCCACTACGCCCAAGGCGATGCGAGATCAGGGCTCTGTCTGGTGCCTTTGTCCGCACTTTCCCCTGATCCACTCATGCTTTCGGGGTGCAGGAATGACCTTTTGAGGTTTGGGGCCTCCGGCTGCGAAGACAGGCAGCGGACAGGGTACCATTCGCCGGAAATTCACGTGTGCCAGTCGCGTCAAATTGTGCCGACGTATAGGCGCGAGCCCCGGCTCAGCGACTGCAGCACTCGCGCGCCTCCACGTGACAGACGCTGGCCCGGAACCGAGATGAAGCGCCGGGTCAAGTCCCAAGTGCGCTCTCATCCTACCGCTTCTTCTGTATCGCGTGGGTCTCTGCGCTGCAAAATGTGGCCCTTTGCCAAGGCGGTGTGCGAGGCGGCGTCAGGCGGCTCAGGTGAAGGAGTTCAGGTCGTCTCAAAGGCCATGGCCCGAGACCTGCGTAGCCGTAGCCGCACGCCAGCGCCCGATTCTGCCGTCATGTGTAAGGCCTTGGGTGTAGGGATCCTTGACTACTTGAAGATGTAGTCGTTGTGTTTTGATGCAGACAAGTAGACAAACACTAGCCTCCGAGAAACCGTGCTTCGTAAGACCCCCCAAGCAAAGTAGACCGCCCTAGTCGGTCAACACTGAGCAGAATTCACCCGCGGGTGCTGACAAAAGGTCACGCAAGCTGCTCGCCGCGCGTCAGGAGGCGGCCACGGCAAAGATCCAGCTGACCACTGAGTTGCTGCCATTTCAGCTTTGCAGCATCTGCTTCCTTTACAAGCCTGGTGCATAAGGTTGCGTGAGCTGCAGCGTCAGCTGGAGGCCACGGAAGCGGAGGGAGCTGCCCGTGACAAAGAGCCCGGGCCATAGGGTTGAAAGGATTCGAAAGACGTAGACTTTGTCGCAGGGAACAAGCGTCGCGATTTGGCAGCTCATGCCCGTGTGCCGGAACTGGAGCGCCACGGCCTGTCATCATTGAGCTCAGGCTTCAGACGCTGCGAGGCAACTTGCAGAAGGCTCAGCGCACCATCAAGTGCCAGAGAAAGCAGCAGGGCCCTAAGGATCCGGAGCGTCGGAGTGTTTGTAAGGGATAGAGCTTGGCTGAAGCGAAGAAATCCAGGCGCCGAGCTGCTGAGCATGCACTCTTTTCAGCCCGTCGAGCTCGGAAGGCCCGCCGTTTCTTGCAAGACGGGCACAGTCACCGTGTGCTGGCAGTACAGTGAATCAGGGAATCTCACATTTGGGCCGGTTCCACAAATGCTGATGTGCAGGGTACAGTCCTTACAACATGGCAGGATTGAACAACGATACTGTAGTGAAGTCAAGGTGTTCGTACCGGCATTCACATGATAGGAGAGTTTGTGCCCTGCTTTTTGCCCAAGTCCACATGGAGTGAGTCTGCTGGGCACGCCTGCGTGCAGAGCCACGCTCACGAAAAAACTCCTTTTGTTCCTCATGTGTTCTTTTTATGTTGTCTGTCCAGCTCTACGGCTCTACATGAAGCCAATGATCAGCTGGAGCTGACAAACCCGGAAACGCCGCGAGCCATTGTAACGACTATAACTAGCGTCACAGGGATCGCTGCCGTGAGATTCAGAAGCAAAGGCAACACAGCCAAAAATCATATCGCAGAATCTTGGTACTGCATGGCTGAACCCACCCAAAAAGCGATCCTTCCCTATTTTGCGAGAGTTCCCGAAAAGGAATGGGACCTTCGCATGACTTGGGTAGTTTTTGCACACGCCCACATGGCGGATTGAATCTTGCGGCCTTTTTTACCACTAGAGCACATCCTCTGCTCAGGGGCTATTCTAAGAAAGGGAGGGAAGTACTGGGTGAATCGCCTATGAGCTATCTCGCAGTACTTGTTATGGACTCTAGGTGAACAGGATGCCGGCAGACGCAGTGGCGTGTACTTCTTTTTGACAACAGGTTGTGAGTTCAGCACTGCGCCGCGTCCAGAAAACAAGGTTATAGGGGGGACGAGCACATCCCAGACCCACGGGTAGGCATGCTGCTGTCCCTTCCTTTCAACATCAGGCCAAAGATCGTAGGAGAACTAGCTGGTGAGAACTGCGCAGCGATCCAGCTGAATCACTCTGTCAGTATTAACACCCAAGTCTTTGACAGCGACCATGATGGTCGCTTTTCTGAGGGTATTTTTTTGTCTAGACTGTATTCAGGGTCTTTTAGCGAAGCTCATCTCAGATTCAGATAACCCTGGATACGATGAGATCTTGCATCTACAGCTCTGTCAAAGCGTCTTCGCAGTTTTCCCCTTGCGCATAGTTAGATTGGGGTAACCCCCATGGATGCATGCGCGCTGCATTCTGTTTTGATCTGTGGCGTCTAGCTGCCTCGGCATAAGTTCTCCCTGAGGGCTTTCCAGAGGCATGCAAGGCTGCCGAGACCTCCAGCGACGACGTTTCCAATGAGCATCTCAACGTCAATCTAGATAGTCCCTCTGTAGCCTTCCTTTTTTGTCATTGTCCTTGAAGCGAGATTCGGGTTGAATGCAGAATGGTAGGTAGCAGCCGGGGGCGTGCAGTCGAAGCTTGGAGTTTGAATCTGACTTGACCGACCAAGGAAACGCCGAGTGCAGCATGCAGAGCGGATGGAAGTGCCTTAGCTGGCTTGTGTAGGAGCAAGCGCGGCTTCGGGCCTGGATATAACACAAAGTATGCAGCGCCTAGGACGACCGTGCAGTCGCCCAGAAAGCAGTCAGGAGGTCCAAGCTCAATCCCCGCGTTTTGGCCTCCTGAGGATTGCGTCGAATGGGATCCACCCAGGCGGCTATTGCGACCCGGCCATAAGATTTTGGGGATTCTGTGAAAGTTGCAGGGTTTCTGAGTACCAAGACTAAGGCCTAGCCTGCTGCAATTCCTTTCGGCGCCTTGTCTCGAGCAGCTCATGACGTCATGCAATCCTGACGGCGGATCTGTGCCAGACAGGTGGAAGAGATGTTGAACTGGCGCCTGGCATCCCCAACGACCAGGGAACCCCAGGCTGGTCCTCAGCAGAGCGAGCAAGTCTCAAGAGGTTCATGGATGGCATTTGAGGCCTTGATACAGCATGTGGCAGCGATCGGCAGATTGGACAGGCGTTTCGACTCGACTGGCATGTTCCCCGCTCGTCCACTACATAACTTTGCGAAGTGTTCACAAGCCAGACCATGCATTGTGCTGGGCAGGCTCGAGACGATGCGGGACTTTGCGAATTCCATGAGGGCCTGCCAAAGGCTTCCACAGCGGCTCTCAAGTGAGGAACTAACGCAGCAAGTGTTTGCTGGTGATGCTGAATTGCGGAAGTGCTACGACTGCCCCCTGGTGCATTGAGTCCACTGCATAGCCAGGGTCTGAGTCTTGCATTTCACTTTCTTATTCAGCCAACTGCTTGTTGCATTTGAGGTAGATGCTGGTGCATGGTGCTGGCAAGTGCCAGAATCACCCACTTTGGAGAACAACATGTAAGTAAGCTCGTCGACGACAACCTCTGCAATCTGCTGAAGCATTGCTCTGATTCAGATATTCGAGTCTGCGCAGACGCTCACCTTGTTGTCTGCAACTACGGGCAGAGCGGCCTTTCCTGGGTGCAGAAAACAAGTGCAGCAACCATGCAACGTCTGACGGAAGATCTCTTGTCATCCGCGCAGATCAGTCAAGCTATCGTGCGCAGGGTGTACTTTGCCTGTAGGCACCTCTCAGTCGTGTGGCGGTGTTTGGAGAGGCCTCAGCGGCAAGTGTGGGTGTCCCTGTTGGTCCGGATTTTTTCTTTATCGCAATTCGCTGTGCGCCACGAGTCGGTCGTTGACGACTTGAGGCTCCTCTGGCGAGCTGATGATGACCCCAGGAGAACGTATGCAGAAGCCGACCAGCAGATTTTTTCTCTGGCGCGTTCGGCAACATCCAAAAGCCTGCGGCAGAAACTTCACGAAGTCCGTGTCGCCTCCTAAGCCTGGAAGCCTAATGCGTGTGAAAAGAGTGAACTGCTGATGACAGTGATGTTGCTTCTGTCTGCCAAGTCATTGGAGAATCCTTAATTTTGCAAAGCCCTTTGCGAAACTGAAAGGTGCTGAGGACAAGATGCAGTCCCACCGTGCCGATGAATTCCAGGTGCTCCACTGAGTTTCCACATTCCTGATGGGCTTATCTCTCCATTGCAAGATTCTGTGCAGTGTTGGGAAGGGGTGGGTTGGGGACAGGTGGGCCAGGTTGACATAATCAAACCTTCGCAGGGGGAGAACAGAGGGTATTTGTGGAGACAGTGAGGCTTTTTCTAGCAGCTAGCAGCTGCTAGCATAATCTTAGGCTTGACCTAGAAAGAACAAAGCAAGTGTGTAAGTGGGGTTAGAAGTTGTACATACGTACCCCATGAATGTGTTATATGTGAGGCCAAATTGGGCTTGTCCTCCCAAGGCCTCCTCACAGGCTCCCCGAAAGGTACCAAGATGGGACCCCAATTTGGGAACCAACATGGCAGCGGTCGTCATCGCCCCCGTCACGTCAGCATACATGCGGCGGTATGTGTCATCCTTCACCCTCTGTTTGAAGCTTATGTTAGCATTTTCTAGTTGCATTCACTTACGTAGCCAAGAGAAGGACTTTAACCTTTTTGTGGTTTTTTGGGGCTCTATACTAAAGTTTAAACTTTTTAGCCCTGGTTATTGGAGAAGAGAGTTAAGTCTTGCACACCTAGTTCAGAAAGTGATGGGAACAAGCACCATGCTGCTTATGTGAGACCTTGTGCGGCCGATGCTGATTAAAGTTGCAGACTTTGAAGTTGGTACACTTAATGTCTGTAACCCTAAGTTTTGGGTCCCAAATACCTTTATTGAAGGCCATATTCCATTGCTTTGGGGCCCAAACCCCAGGGGTACAAACCCTAAGGGTACTAAGGGAAACTCCCTGATAAAGGCAAGCTCGACCTTCTGCATCAGGTATCCCTACTGTCGCGATGGCCCCGCCGCCTGCCCCTCTCTTCCTCGAGCAGGCATTGGCGCTTGGCATGCCTGGCCGGAATGGCTGGGTCACGCAGTCTGAACCTAGTGGGGTTATCTTTACCACCCACAGCATTTTTTCAGTTTTGGGATGGTATGCATCTGAAACGAAGCTGCTGGCGATGAGAGCACCAAACCATGCTTGGCGCAGGTGGAAGCAGGTCGACAGCTGTTAGTCCAGGAGTTGCTCGGAGAATTTGGTCATTAGTTTTTGCAGCAACTGTAGCAGTAGCAGTAGCAGTAGCAGGAGCAGTAGTAGTAAGAAGAGTAATAATAACAATAATATTATCACTACGAATCGTAATAAGAATACTTTTAGTAGTCATAGTATCGGTGTGATTGATATTGTTTCGGTATGTTGGCTGCATCGCAAATACTGAGTCATCCCTGATAGCCCCACAACGCTTTTTCTACTCAGGCTTCGACAATTCGCGTACGAATCGACCCATGTGCGAGAGTTTGTGGACCCTGCTGTCCCTTAGCTTCACTGGAATCCCTTGAGCCCTTTGCAGTCTCCAACGAGGATTCTCATTTAGGTACCTCCATGCATTCTGGCAGTTCCAGATGATCATAACATCATGGAAACATCGATGTCACCATGGGACGACAGGTCTGTTCAATGGGAAGTGGTAGCAACTTTCACAGCTTAGCAGAAGGATCAAATGAACTGTGATTTGTGCAGGTAGGTTAGGCTCGAAGCCATGCCCCCCAGGGCTTAGGGCTTAGGGTTTAGGGCCTAGGGTATATTGGGGATCTATTGGGGTAATGGAAGAGAAAATGGAAACTACTATATAGTACATAGGGGTTACATCTCTTGTCCTCACAAAAACTATCACTATGTGGGAAATATTTCGGGCCTGGCGGCACACGCAAGCCAGGCCGTCCCGGCTTCCAAAACCCAACACGGAGTCCCGCTGCGCCAAATCATGAGAAGCCTCTGTAAACGAGATGTTCTCGCTACTTTCGATAGTTTTTGATTGTTTTAGAGTCTTCTAGTTTCGACCGCAAATTGGACAGCAGTTGCGCTGATGCTGGCATACGAGGCTTCCCAGGCACCCAAACGAGGAAATCTCTCGTTTGGGTCAGACAACAGCGTGATCTGAGGCCAACGATGCCCACCTAGGTATGTTGAGGTGTCCAGAAGTGAGAAGCGGAAGCCCGATTGTGCTGATGATGCCGGCCCGAAAAATTGCTCCAAGTTGCCTGAGGCCAGCCTCAAAAACGTGTCCAGAAAATTTGCATGTTTGACAACCGGAAACACTGCACAGTGATCGCAGTAACGACTTGTGTTATGTTCGAAATTTTGTCGCGTTGCCTATGTTTACAGGGGCTGGGCAGGAGACCAATAGGCGCAAACGAGAGAAGATCAAGCTAATGTAGACCCGTGATTAATAACACCCCTCCCTTGAAGGGCCTTAACATTAAGATCCCTATGATGATCCCGGGGGCTTCTCAATCACGGGTCTACATTAGGCTTCCCGGACTCCGCAGAACCTTGTGTGGTGTGCGTGATGTTGCTGTGAACTGCCCATGACCCAAGCCCCCAGACCTGGTCAGGGCCCAGAGGCCCTAAACCCAAAACCCAATAGTCCCCGTTAAGTAGATAAAATATGGGGTATATGGGGATGTTCTTATAATATACCCAAAGCCATATTCTACCTACTTAAGGGGGGACTATAAACCTCAAAGTTTTGGGGTTATGCTTTTTCGTCGCTTGAAATTGCATCCAAAATGCTGACTGTAGCTCAAACAGTTAGAGAGAGCCACAACAAGCCGCTCCCCAAGGTAAGGACCTAAATAGTGGGGCTTTACGGTCTTTGGTTCACCTCGAGCCTTAAACCTTCAACCCTGAACCCTGAGCCCTAAACTGTGAACCCTACACCCTAACCCTAAACCTTTCAGATTGTAGTATATGGCACTTAATTCCCCATTGCTTGAGTACTTGGGCTCTCAGGGTTGGTCCCGGTTACAGGGTTTAGGGTTTGTGGCAAAAGGGTTTAGG